>CALSCR010000789.1:0-20304 GCA_943704495.1 Pigoraptor chileana
GTGTGTGTGTGTGTGTGTGTGTGTGTGTGTGTGTGTGTGTGTGTGTGTGTGTGTGTGTGTGTGTGTGTGTGTGTCCAATTGGGGTGACGTGCGCAATGTTTACATTTTGGAACGGGTACATTAATTTGAAAACAGTGCGCATTCTACCAAAATGTGTGGTAAACTCAATTTAGTGCACTCGAGCAAAGCCCCATTTTTCGACATAACATCCAGCAATTGCAACCTCGGAATTCAGCACTGAAAAGATTCAACGTCATGGAAACAAGTTTCTCAGTTCGTTTGAACTCTGCATAAGTGCTTCATGGTCCGACACAGTATGGTTGTGAATGTGCGGGCGTTGGCGCATCTCCAGTGACCACACTATCACACTTACGTGGAACGCCGGCAACACCTGTCCATTTGATCCGCCCTGTTGGTCCCGTCGTTGTCACTCCTGATGCACTCACATAGCTGACAGAACACCCGGCATCGCACGCCACCCGCTCTCGCACTCCACCATGGGATCACTGGCACTGTCACAACTTCTGCGGACCTGTCATGGGGATGCGAACCAGTGGCGTTGTTCCAGGGTGCTTATGAGTCACCATCACCTATGTCCGTCGGAAGGCGAAGGACAGAGACAGAGTGTGAAGGGTGATCGAAGCGGATGGACCACTGTGACCACGGTTGCGAATAATAAGTTCGCGTGGGACTCAGTGCGATCCCGTGCGTGACTACTGGAGGCCTGTCTGCTTAGCAATTATGTTTAGTGTTCCAACGTGTTCGACAACATATCGTAAAGATCAAGCAACTAACATATCGTAAAGATACAAGCAACTAATATATCGTAAAGATACAAGCAACTAACATATCGTCAAGACACAAGCAACTAAAGAGAAAGACATGGCGAAGATTCTGGGCAAGCAAGACAGAGTGTGTGTATGCATTGCTGCAGTGGTGCAGGCGTTGAATATTCGATTGCCATTGCCGCCTTGAGACCTTGGGCCGTCCAACGTTTTGACTTGAATCTCACGAGTCCATGTATTTCGTGATCGGCGATCGGCCTCTGCCACTTGAATAACACCACGGCACAATAATAGCATTGGACTTCGGTTTGGCACTACTTGCCATGCATAATATATTGATTGTGAATCGGATTAGAGCAGCCGGAGGTAAAAAATCCCGTGGCACGTGACAAACCGGCGGGAATTGTGAATGCGAGTAAATGGGTGATGTCAGATGTGAGTGGTCGTCATGAAAGCAGCCGCCATTTTGACAGGAAGATATTCCGCATGAGTCTGGCAAAGCACAACACGTGCGCCAGTTACGTTTGTTTGCCCTTATTGTCGATCAGGAAATGCTCTCCGTGTGCGCGCGGAGCACGCGTCATGCAATACATGCGCAACTAGGTGTCGGCGCGGCTCAAGGATGCGGGGGGCAGCACGTGAGGAGGACAACAACGTTCGACTTTGCAAAGTTCATTTTGGTGGGCGAGGAAGCAAGGACACGTGCATGGCGCGGGTGGTTGTACGATCGGAGCATGGGCATTGGGATGGTCGCAAGACATCCACGCCTCACATCCTTCTGATGCGTCACATCCTTCTGATCCGTCTACGAGTCGCAATATGGTTACGCACATATGCACACAGGCAACCTACACATTCGTTGTGCATACATTAGTCACACGCACATGCGTACATGCACGCATACATACGCATACAAATATGCACACACGCACTCGCACATATACACATACACACTCACACACTCATATATATGTACATACATACATACACATACGCGCACATACACAGGGAACGCCCGATCTCAGTATCCCAGAGCCGCCAACGGCAGAGGGATGGCTCACAAACTCGTTTCCACCGCAGCTGGTGAGTCTCTTCCTTTGATTCCCTGCGTTGATCAAAATGACGCGAGTGCCGGTGTGTGTGCTGTATTGCTAAGTGGAGCCGACCGTTGCATGCCAACACAGTTATTATACTCTGCACTCACAGCCCAAAGTCACACAAACACACACGTGATGTACTTCCACAGACGGACCCGACGAACGGAGTAGGGCTGGCGCACGAGCAGCTCCGTTTGAAGCTGTGGATGTCGACTGTGGACCCGTATGTGGCCGTGCCAAATGTGCCGTTGTGGTCGAAGGGACCCCCCGCGTCGGTGTGGCGGGACCTTAGCAATCTCGTCGCAGAACACCTCTCCAAGAAGGTCGGGAGTGAAATGAGCACACACACAATCGACGAACTGAAGAGGGTTGTTGCAGAAGAGCTGCCGAACGTTGCCGAGCGAATATACACGGCGACGGGGACAACCGGCTCGACCAAAGCACCGCGTGACCGAAATTCCCTTGGGGCTAGTTTTGCGTGCGTGTCGACCGCACTGACGAGGAAGAGCCTCGGAATCGCACGCCCAAGCCCCGCGACTCCGCTGACGCCGGACCAAGTGAACAACTTGAAGATGCAGACGCTGGTGCTTGTGAAGCTGACAATTGCGCTGGCGGGGTCTGCCACGGCCGATGCGAGGCTGGGCAAGAGCCACACAAACGCCGGAATTGTCGAACTGATGGGAGCATGCGTGCTCGTGCGGTTTTACTCCCTCGTTCCCGCGATATTGCGCGGCGCTGGCAATGTGTGTAGAGAGTACATCAGCTCTTTCAATGGCAAGAAATTTGCTGTGGAGTGCCCGCCGTTCTACTGTGTCGGAACACGATGGATGGGGCACGTGGAAGATCTGCTGGAGGATCTGGGGGCGATGGCGGCCGGCGATGCGTCGTGCGCCCCGGCCTCGTGGGAGGACAGCCACGAGATGTTTTTCATGGGCACTGCTCGGCTGCGGCTGGAGGGAATCCTGCTCAGGATATCCACGGGGGCGTATGCCGACTTTGTCCAGCGCGAGCCGTGGGCGGGGGGCCAGCGCGGCAGTCCGCTCGACGCCCTCAGAGCAGCCCACGGCGCGGTGTTCGCCGCGTCGTCGCAGTCGATCTCGGGCGAATATGTCGTCCCCGACGCCCTGTATGAGCTGGCGGCGCACACGATGGTGGGCGTCCCGGGTGTTGTCGAGAGGAATCCCGAGGCGGCGGCAAGGCATCTGATCGAGGGATGGAAGCGTGGCTCTGCTCGCTGCGCCGAGACCGTTGCGTCGGGTGCGATCCCCGGCCTTGCAAGCGAGCGGGAGGCGGCCGACGCTCGCGTTGTGGCGGCGGTCATGGGCTCAAGCCCCTCTACGGCGTGGCTGGTCGCTGAGTTCACCAGGAAGAGCAGGCAGCTCCTGGCGTCCGTGTTCCGAGCACACCTTTGCACGCAGTTCATGGACGTGGTGCCGTCGGAACGGCAGTTGCGCGTGTCCAAATGGGGTGCTGCAGCAATGCGATCGCGGCAACCGCCCCGTCCGCCGTTCCCGTCGACAGGCATCGCCGAGCAGAATGCGCTGCGCACGCGGTCGATGCAGGCAGACATCGCAGCACCGCCGCCGACGCTGCTCATTGGCGACGACAAGTACGGAATGGACATGTGATGCAGGCGCACAGAGTCCCTCTCGGGGCTTGTAAGTAGTCCCCTCGACGCACACCCTGTTGCGGAAGACATCGGTCGTGTTTGTGCGTGGTCACAGCTGTGTGATGTGCGGGTGATGGAACGACGCGCAGTGGGGTGTCCTCCAGAGCAGCCGCGGGACTCGCGTGTCCACATGGCATCTGAGGCGATGCATGCATGCACACGGATGTCAACGACCGACCGACAAGAGAAAGAGTCATTGGTCGCCGGTCGAAACGCACCAACCGGATATTAAGGCAATAACCTGTACGCGTCCTCGGTCCATATGTGGCATTCTCATCCCCTCCCGGACCATGTCAGGCGTTGCCGTCCCTCCTGGTCACCAGGCATTCTTCTGGGCTTCTGGCACGTTCATCGCCACTCATTATGTGAACGCTATGACTCCATTGAAATACCAATGGCTCCAGTTTGACTGATGTGTTTTATGATAGTGAGTTCATTGAGCTAGGCCTGACCCCACTCCATTGAGGCGGAATTGGGTTAGCACGCCATGGATCCATCATTGTCTTCTCACTCTCGCTCTCACCCCTCACTCTCAGTCACTCTCACTTCCTCTATTGTGAATTTCCACAGCACCAACATGCGTCACCCTCACCCCGTCACCTTGAGGCTCAGCTGGATTACAAAGCGGCACATGTGCACTCTATCATTCCTTTTCTTCCCTCAGCCCGACGCCTCCATTTACGAAATCGGCCTCAGGCAACTGAAACGGCCATATGCAAAGCTATTAAACCATTGAATTAGCCATTGCACTCGACAGTTGCACCTCTGCACGTTCGCACACTGTTTAGTTCAGTATGCGTGACTAAGTACAACACGCCCATGCAGGGCATGCTTGGTCAGCTCCAGTCGACTCATTTGCGCGCTGCAGGAGGAGCATCCCGCATCAAGCCATCGATCAGAGCCGCCATGTCCGGACACAGCGTATGCATTTCGCTTGCGATTCCGTCGCCCACGCATTGAAGCAGGTCGCTGATCTCTTCAAGAGCCACGCTTGTCTGCGGAGAGCCACAGAGGAGCAGTCAAGTGGGGTGCGAGATTGCGGGTGAGCGAGGATTACACACAGTACACAGCCCACAACACACATCAGACAATGCACCAACACACTCACACATCACAAATCACACATCCACATCACACAACACACATCACATCAAGAGACACGCGCAGGTTCACGTACTCACCTCCTCGTGAATAACAAGTTCCAGATCGGCACTGGACGACTCTGACGTCACCAGCAATTGTAATCGCCCTGATGCATACCACGGCAATAGCATAGCAGAGATCAGCTCAACATCCACGCAAATACAGGTTGGGTGCGAACGTGCACGTTACACAAGATTCACACAAATATACACAAATATATACACATAAGAGTGGGAAAGTAATTGTGCGCAGGTATGCAAGAGTGTTGTGTCGGTGTACGCACCCCGCACGGCCTCGTTGAAGGCAGCTGTGCTCGTGCACGAATGCGACGATAGCAGCCAATCGACCTTCCTCACATACTCGGCGTACATTAAATTGAGGAGTCCCAAGTCAACACGACTCGCCGCCTGCCCGGATCGGGGGTTTGGGAGTGGGAGGTGGTGAGCATCACGCGCGTATGAGCTATGAGACTAGAAACGGACACAGACGCATACACACACACACATACACACATACACCCACATACACACACACATACGCATACAGTCACACACGCACACACCTCGTCCCCCGCAGTCGCCTCGGACCCCTCGAGTTCGGCGGCAATAAGCTCGCGGATGGTCAGACTGAGGCCTAGCAGGTAGTCCACCTGCTCCACCACGCTGTGGAACATCCGAAACACGCTCGGTAATATAGCAAAGTCCTGATGACACCATGATGCGTCGTTCAGTCAGTGTGGAGAAGCAAACACATTCCCAACGAATTGGCTAAACAGGCACACATATACATACATGCACGCACACACAGAAGCGAACCTTTTTCACTGCGGCTGCAACAAGTAGCCATCGATACGCGGCAAGGACGTTCCCAGCGACCCACTCATCGCGCGCACGCGCATTTGCGTGGGCTACGGCAGTCTGCACGCTGGCCGGCCGTCCTGCGTCGGCGTCGGTGCGAGAGAGCCAAAGCGTCGCCTTGTCTTTGGCGCGGAACACCGTTGTGTGCGGCGCCGTTGGGTCAGCGCTCGGGAGAAGGCTCACAAACACGCTGCGCAAACAAAAATGAGTTGCGTGCGTTGGAGGAGAAGACATGCCGATTTCAAGATAAATTAATTATGCCGATGGGGTGTAGAACAGAATATGCAGCGGACGGAGATGTGGGATTCAAATCAGTGTCTTAGGCGCTGTGCCCATGGACTCAACAAGAGAGAGAGAGTGTGTATGTGTGTGTGAGGAAAAGAGGGAGAGAGATGGAGGGTGGGAGAGAGAAGGGGGCGAGAGAGAGAGGAGAGAGGGGAAGGGGGGAGGGAAAGAAGACAAAGATATTGACAGTGAGATGTCCAATCGTCCGGGCGTTCAAACACAGATGCAGAATCACGTGACATCCACACGCGGCCGCAGCTCACTCTGCATTTCCTGATCCATAATGCAGCACAAAGTGCTTTGTGACAGCAACGTAACGCCAATCCATCGGGAAATATGCCTGCGGAGCAAACGGTGCAACAAGTGGAACGCAGAGGGCCCCATAAGCAGCCACATTACTATTACTTGCATATTAACTGACCAAAGACTAGAGACGCTAGGGTGGAGACCACTGCGTATAAAATGGTGATCATACATAACAACACACATAACAAACAAAGCACATTGACAGCAGCCCACGCTTAGAGAAAATGGCACAGAGGCACAAAAGGAGCCTCAGTGAGGCCACACACTCACTCGTAGGCGAATGGGCTGTCTGTTCGATGCAGCCCGCGCAACATCCGTCAGAAAGAGGGAGCGCTGGGCAGTCGCCGTCGACAGCGTCCATTTTGCGTCGCCCACGCGGAATTCTGTCGCGGGGCGTGATCGTCCGTGGCAAGAGCAATTAGAAAGCGGGATGACTACACGCCGACAAACAGACATGATGTGGACCCCATCCACACTGGACCCCATCCACACTGAACCCTATCCACAGTGATGCAAGGAGCTTAAAAATAGCAGTTAGCACAAACTAACCACATAAAAGGCCATTGTAGCTCCTTCCAAGAGCCCCGATGCCCATATATTTTCACATTGAGTGCGCTCACCATGAATGTAGGCAACGCTCTTCTCGGCCATGTCGAGCGCGCTTCCGTAGACATTGCGTGCAAATAAATGCAGCGAATCCTCGAGTGTCGGTCCCTCCGCATAGTAGTCCTCACGCACATCCACCTCCGTCACGTGCGGTAAGCATCGCCCATACAGAATGGTCCGCCCGCAAAACGCCGTGCTGAATGTGATCTTGCTGGAGCCCTGCCGCCACGTAATGTTGCCATTGGCAACGGCGGACAGTTTGTCGAGAAGCGTCTCCAGGTGTGCGGCGTCTGCAAGCGCGATTGCCGCGTGCGAGCCAAACAGCTGCTTCCCGGGCAGACCGTACACGTGGGCGCCGGGGTCGATCATTGGGACGGACGAGTTCACCGCCCGCTTCAGTATGGCGGCGTCCGCTTCCGCCCAGTGATCGACGCGGTGCACAGCAAGACGCAGCTGGCGGACGAGAAGGGGATACGGATTCGCAGCAAGCACGGGGGCGGTGAACGCCTCCACGAGGCCCTCGAAGAAGACCGAGTCCAGGCGCATGTCGACGGCATATTGCAGTATAGTTGCTTCGTATCGCACCGACGACGGACCCGACTGGTGCGCGCCCGCAAGACGGACGCTGAGCACCATGGCCGTGTCGTTGAGCGGGGATTCCGCGCCGTGGGCCACCTCGTGCGACGCTCCGCCGGCGTCGACGGCGTCCCCAGCGGCCCTCCCCTTTCTCAGCGTCTTGTCTGCCTTTACATCCCTCTCCCCGCCCTTGCCGCCCTTGCCCTTGCGCTGCCCAGCCACTGGCTGCCCCAGCTTCTTGCCGTCTTGGGCAGGTCCACCCACACGGTCACGCACCCGTGCAGCCTGCACCAAAGCGTGCTCTTCCGTTATCAGTCGCAAGTGGCGGGAGACGCAGTCGGCGACCGTCTTCCGCGCGTCGCCAAATGCAGCCACGGCCTCCGCCAGCATGTTGATGCCGATCGCCCCCAGGTACCGCGACAGGCTCTCCAGGTGTCGCACCAGGGGACTCACCCGTGCAGATGTTTGGGGAGGCCGCTGCATGTGCCTTGCGACGGCATCCACACGCCGGTCAATGGCGGCCCTCAGCGACTCGAGTTCTGACAGACAAGCGCTTCCATTGCGTCCCATGAGCGCACCAATGCTCTCGTAAAACTCGCCAAAGGTCGACGCAAGGACGACTGACACTGAAGAGCGGGCGCCGCCCCGCGCAGACTCCTCGAGTATCCGCGCGAGGGTTCGAGCCTGGGAGCCAGCGGCGCACAGACGCACGGCAATTGTACGATTGACGCGCGCCAGAGCCACGAGTGTGTCGTCGCGTCCCTCCGCCGCCGCCAGCATGGCCGCCTGCTCGTACGCCGGGTAGGGATTGCCCGCGTGCGACGAGTGGCCGCCCGCGTGTGCGTTGCGCGCGACGGCGATGCGTATGGACGCCACTCCCGCGCCTGCGAGCGACGCCGACGGCCGCCCCTCAAATAGCGACGCATACGTCTCCGCATGACGCCGCTCAAAGAAGACGCCCTCGCACAGCGACTCGTGTGCATATGCGGCCGTTGTCTCGAGGGCCGGTGCCCCCGACGACCGCCCCCGCCAGTGGAACACGTGGTCTTTGCGCCCAAGCCGATAGACGCTTGAGACAGATCCCGCAACACGCAGACGCAGCCTAAATACGCCGTCAATGTGTATGGGCGAGTGCTTCGCGACTGCCACCTTCACCGCCGACACGAGGCCCTCGCGGTTGCGCGCAACCATTTCGGGCGTCCACAGCGAGGAGTCGTCGCTGTCTGTTCCGATGGCGAGCCCAAGGAACATCCGGTCCTCCCCAGAGTCGAACGTGAGTGCGTCGCGGAGCACATTCTGTGCAAAAAGGTCAATACCGCGCGCCTTGTCCGCACCCATCAATACATAGTCCTGGCGGATGCGAAGCAGGGTTGGCGTTGGCGAGATTGCATCGTAGTGGACGTAGGCGCCTGCGAGGGAGGGCAGCATTTGGCAGCGACAGTCCCCGCTGGCCTCTATCACGTGACGAGTTGAGTCCGCTACGGCAGGCAGCAGCAGCCGCACGGAGAACGGGTCGGCGGTGCGCACAATCGCACGGATGCCCCATAACTCAGAGCCCGCAGGGACGCCGATGGTGCGCGCAATCTCAAGGGGGCTTGACGGCGCGGCGTCGGCGGTGTCGAAGAAAGCGCGCGCGGCGAGTTCGTCGACGCTTTCGCGGAGGAGGCCAAAGAGCTGCTCCTTCTTGCGCAGCCGCCGCACAAAGCCCGGGTACGGATTCGCCGGGAGCTGCCGCATGGTGAGCAGCAGGCGGTAGAGGCTTCCAATGGCTGCGAGGAGGCCGGTCGTCTGCGCGTATTCGGCAACAACGTGCAGGGGTCGGCCGCCCCCTATGCTCGCCAGCAGCCGCGCGAGCGCATCCTCCACGTGCTGTCCTGTTGGACGCCCATCCTCCCGCGACGTGGCACGTGGCGTCGGAATGGAGTCTGTCAATACGCTGCCGTTGTCGGTGTCATCCGAGTCGGACTCAGGGGCATCGTCGTTGTTGTGTTTGTTGTTTGCGACAGAGGCGTCGTCGGGGCGGCGGTTGCCATGGAAGTGGGCCATGGGCGAGTGAGCGCCCCTCACAGCACCCACTCACATTCACTCGGGCGGTTCAGGCGCCGCATGCGTCCTCACTTTCAGCACTAATTTCTGCTTGGTCTTTCTCTTGTGTCTTGCACTGATGCGTAATCTTTTGCGATTAAACGCAGTAAATACGACTGACGTTTCGGCCGTACTTGTTTAACTTAGTTATCATGACGTCACGGTGGGTTGATGAAGACGGCACTGAAATGGGCAGAGTACTTGGACAGATGTAGTGTCTTAATTGACGACTTAAAGTGCTTACAGAACGAGAAAAGGAGAGAGCGAGAGAGAGCGTGTGTGTATGTGCGTTGCGTGTGCGTTGCGTGACGAACGAAAAGAGATGATTGGCCCACTGCTCCCCCGGCTGAATGCGATGCGAGTTGTGCTTGCAAGTACGTCGCCACGCCGGAAAGAGCTGCTAGCCACACTTGTGAGTGTGTGCCACGTGACCGTATGCGGTTGGCGGGAACTGCTCACTTGCCACTCTCATTGATTTGCTCGCTTGCCACTCTCATTGTTGTGCTTTATTTGCCACTGTAGATGCTTTCTCTCGCCGCGCCACATACTCATCTGGACTACTACCCTCTCACGCCTGCATGGACACACGCTTAAGACTGACAAGGGTCGTCGTCTCTTCTCTTCTTCCCGCGCACGCAGGGAGTTGAATTCACCGTCCGTGGGTCGTCGTTTGCGGAGGATTTCGACAAGGCGCAGTTTCCGACAGCGGCCGATTACGTTGCGGCCACAGCGTACCAGAAGACGGTTGATGTGGCGCGACGTATCGCCCATGAGGGTGCGGGGCTGATCATTGGCGCAGACACTGTCGTGGTGAGTGTCTATTGCTTATCGCGTGTGTTATCCTGCCCTTGACTCATTTGGGGACCGCACTCGCTTTGTATTAAATTGCAACACACCACACACGGCATTCTGGCACGCACTGTCTGCACTGTCTGCAGGTGCTGGATGGCGAGATCCTCGAGAAGCCGCGGGATGTTGCGCACGCACGTGACATGCTGAAGCGACTGTCCGGGCGCACACACAGCGTCGTCACTGGCGTCGTCTTGCTGCGATACACTGACAAGGGTGGGCATAAATGATGTAGTAAGTGGAATGAATGCGTCTTTTTGCATTGCGTGCGTACGCTAATGCTGGCTTCTTTATATCATGCCCAACGACACAAACCCCACCGATTAATAATATCGAATGTTCATTCGCAAACACACATGCATACACATACGCATACACATCGACACGCATACGCTTACACATGCTACACACACACGAACACACGCACTGCACACACGCGAACACACATAGAGGGCGAGTACGCTACGGTGCAATTTACCGAGCAGACGACCGTTCGCTTTGCGGCACTCACGGATGACGTCATTGAAGAGTACGTGTCGACGGGCGAGCCCATTGACAAGGCTGGATCATATCCACTCTCGCCGTATGCATTTTTGCCTCTCTTGCCAGCGTGTTGTGTGCACTTGCTTGCATTTGTTGGCTTCGTGTGTACTTGTTTGCACGTGTTTGCTTTGGGTGTACTTGTTTGCACTTGTTTGCTATGTGTGTACTTGTTTGCACTTGTTTGCTGTATGTGTACTTGTTTGCACTTGGTTGCTGTATGTGTACTTGTTTGCACTTGGTTGCTGTATGTGTACTTGTTTGCACTTGTTTGCCGTGTGTGTACTTTTGCTGATGGGACCGTTATGCTGCATAAACCGTTTGACTTTCCCTTGACTCCTCATGGACCTTCCGTCCCGTCCCCTTCGTTTGTGCACGTATGGCATCCAGGGGCGCGGCGGGGCGCTGGTGGCCGGGGTTGATGGGTGTTATTTCAATGTTGTCGGCTTTCCAGTGCACCGATTCTGTGCCCAAGTGCGTGCCATGCTGACGGCCGAGCCCCAATGAAGACCGTCTGTCCCTCCGTGGAGTGCACGCTCGACCATCCGGTTCACAGTCCTCGCACTGCTGCCATTGGCACTGGCCAGCTGAACGCACGAGTGAGCAATTGGGAATGGGATTGCGATGGTCTCGATGATAGGCAGTGCCACTGACCGTTGTCGCTTCCCCACTCGGTGCGTTGCTGTTGGGAGAAAAGCCTCTGGAAGGCATGGCATGTGCCTTTGTTTCACCAAAACAGATTCTGAGAGAACCGCTTGGCGACGGACCTTTTCGTTTCCTAAAATTAATGAAGCCGGAACACCAACGGCTGCTGAGTTCACAGTTGTATCTGTTTCACGAATATCATGAATAGACTGTCAGTGGGTAATATGCTCCCTGTGTCATTAATACTAAGCGCGCTGTGCAGACAGTGAAGACTTTCAACTTCATTAGAAATATTCAAAGCCACTTGTGTTTCATGTGTCTCATACGCTTCGTAAAGGGCTGTAACCGCCCACCGATGCACTTAGACCGACACACACAACCTGACAAAGGCCGGACAAATGCCCGTCGAGGAACGTACGTGTGTGTGCGTGCAGGCGGCATCACCGGAAAACAACAACTGCATCCCACGTGACACATTAGAGTCGCACTGATACAGACGATAGTACAGTAAAAGAGACGATATAAGACGGATGATGCATCAATGACCACGTGACAATACGCGGCCCGCGACAAACAAGCACCCAACAGTGCAGAAACGCGCACGCAGCGCCGCGGCATCAACAGAAAGCGCAGGATAGAGGACAGAGTGTATGTGTGTGAGAGAGGCGTGAGCGAGGGAGTGTGTGAGAGAGAGACAGCGACACTGAAAGAGAAGAGAATGACACGTGAATAGGCGGAGAACGGGAACACGCACGCACGAGCGACGCTAAGGAACAAAGACGGCGGGATACGCTTGCGGCATGCACACTACTTTGGTGCGGCAAGGTCGGGCGCGTCGTCTTCTTCGTCGTCCATACCGAGAGGGACAGGCTCCAGCTGGCCGAGTTGTGCGGGTCCCCAACCGAGATCAGGCGCCAAAAACTCCTTGATCTTCATGTAAGCCACCTCAATCTTGTCGTTGACGATAACGAGGTCCCACAGGTCGGAAGTCTTTTCGTGTGCGTCGTACTCTGGCGCCTTGTTCATCTTCTCGATGATCTGCTCCTGCGTGTCGCCGCGTTGGTTGAGGCGCGTCTCGAGCGTTGCCATCGACGGCGGCTTGATGAGGACGTAGCGGGGCTTGAGTGCCTTGAGATCCTCAAATTGCCGCATTTGGACGACGCCCTGATTGCGTGCGCAAGAATGCAAAGGCAGAACGTCAGTGGACGCATCCTACATTTGCGTGCACACAGACACCATTCCCACACCCGACATGCTCCCTTTCGCGACTCAGACACCCCATCATACGTAGTTGTACACAGACGCGTTGCTTATTGATTGTTTGCGTGAACTGGGGCATCGGATGGCACAGCACACACGGCACATCGCACAAAACTCACCTCGTATTCGAGCGGAATGACGCACATCTTGCCGGCGACGGCGACTTTTTTCACAGACTCGAAGCTTAGTGCGTACGTGTGGTCGTAGAATTCGACCTTCTCCACAAAGTCGCCCCCGAGCATGCCCATCTTCATCTCGTGCTCCGTTGCAAAGTGGTAGTCCTCGCCATCCACCTCTCCCGCTCGCGGTGGGCGCGTTGTGTGCGACACGGCAAACATAAATTGATCGGGGAATTCTGCAATCAACTTTCGTGCGATAGTGCGCTTGCCACCGCCCGAAATACCGCAGAGGATGAGCGGAGGGAATGCCCACTCGAGGTTGAGCTTGCGATACTTGATGCCGAGCGACGACCGCCGCAGTTCAAGCATACCGCTGTCCTTGGGATTCAACTCACCCTGTGTCAGCTCGATATCATCGACTGGGTTGGGCGTCTTGGGCATCATGCGGCCGAGTCCCGCGCCGTCCGTTGAGTTGGTATCCTCGTCGTCAGTGATCGGTGTGCGGTCGTCCGGCGCGTGCACCTCGGGAACATGGTTTACAGAGACAGCCTTCTTTTGGGGCACAATATCCAGTTTCAAATCGGGCCTGTGGTGGTGGTGCTCGTCTCCATGGTGCACCTCACCGGCGGGCGCACCGACAGCACCAGCTGCGGATGGCGCCTGTGTCGCAGGCTGTGTCGCAGGCTGAGGAGCGGGGGCAGGCGCAGCCTTCGCCGGCGCAGTGGCAGTCGGTGCTGATGCAGCCGCCGCTGATGCAGCAGGTGCGGGTGCGGCCTTGGGTGGCGCTGCAACTGTGGCCTCCGCGGGACCAACGGCCGCTGATTTCGAGGTGCACGACCCCATCGCGGCGTGTCAGAGCAAAGTGTGTGCGAAATGCGAGTCGGCCCTTCAGTGGTACCACGGCTTATAATGAGCGCGGCAGATCAGCGCGAAATAAGGAGGGGTGTGTGACTTCTAACCCCAAGATGCAACCTGTTTGAGAATGCACCCTCACTACCGGCAAGGAGGTCACAATGCTGAAAGACAAAGAGGTCGAACTGCAAATTCTTGATCACCTCCGCTACAAAAATTAGCAAGCAGTGGTGATATTGTCAAAGATTGAAACTCTGCAGTTGTTGGTTTCAGGCGAAAAAACTTGGACCAATCACTCCGACTCTGTTGGTTGGTCGGCAATCGCTCTGCGCAGGGCGTTGCACTCAGTCGACAGTCCTCTCTGTTGCTCTGAGCAGAATGCAACAGTATGGAAATGTATCGCACGCGGAGAACACGGCCGGTTGCGCGACAAATTAAATTGAAAGTGCGCTGCAACGGCCACCGATTTCGCACTGTTTTCCCAGTTCAGCACCCTTGGCCCAACCACTGCCGGCGAATGGCAGGGGGACGCCCCTAGCAACACTCGGCCGCAGCTGTGACCGAATGGCCCGATTTGTCCCCAATTTCGGTGGAAATCCAATTATGCTGCATTTCCATACATAAGTGATACTATCGGCCGTTGCTATGGCTGATCGATCCCATTCGGACGCACGTGTGACGCCATAATATTTGCCGTGTGCACGTGACCAATAGATTGCAAACCTGCCGACTCCTCGCTCAATCTGTGTCTGTTTTGTGGCTGAATTCTTACTGTCTCAGTGGCCGTCAACAAAGCCAGTGCGTCGGTGGGAACCGTACAGTAGTACATCATGATCATTTGCGCAACGCGGCTGCTACAGTAGCATTGAAAACATCCTGTTCCGGGGATCCAAGTTGTTGCCTTTGAGCTTCTGTAGTAGTAGTACTCATCAGTAACGCCGTGATGAACGGCACCTGACGAGCAGCAGTTGCACCACTGTCGGAAGATGCCTGTCCCTATGGGAACCGATGCCGTCACTAGCGAAGAGCTACATGCGTACTTCTCATCGGACGAGGTAAGTTAGTGTGCTGTGGCTGTAGCTGAAAGATCACGAGCCGTCGCATGCTGTTTGCATGGCGTGATGATCATTGCTTCGAAATACACACTTTGTAGGAACTCGATGACGAGTGCTCGCAGTATTCGCCCAGCGACGATGAGGCTGAGGTGGAAGCACCCCCGCCTGCCGAAGATGCCGCCGACTGTTCTGATGGTGTCGCCGAAGGCGAAAAAGCCAAGCAAATCGAAAGAGAAAATGCTGCCAAGAGTGCGGAACTGCCACCGGAGCAGGTGTGTGTCGCACACTGTTCCTTGATATGAAAGCCGGTACCCGCCCACTATACGACATTACCGTTGCATTCCATTGTAAAGGCCGCATCCAATTGATTCACATGTTCCATTTGATCCAGCTCTCTATTCTGGCCACCTTCAACCTGGTTCATAATGCATTGAAACGGGGCACTGTTGCTCGCTGCAGATGTTGCAGCTATATGGGTCTCTACTGCGCTGCATCATGCACCCGATCATTGCGGCGTCGGATGGGGGGACAAAGAAGAAAAAGACATCCGGATCTGGCGCCGACCGTCACCTGCTTGATCGACGTGCCCTCTCCCAGGCCAGACAGCGCCTAGCCGACCACATTGCAGACAACAAAACGCGCGCAGTCAGCAAGGATGACCAGCTGTTTCTCGATGCTGTGAGGTGCGTATTATGCCTCATTTTTATTTTTCATTCTTATATATTATACATATATATATGAACAGATTTGGTCCATGGGAAGATACCTCATGTTTATGAATCACTAAGCTGATTATGTGGCTATTCGCATGATTCGCGGCGTGCGCATGACGGCGGCGGGGCAGATGGATCTGCGCCGGCGTGCTCACCCGCGAGACTGATGCGTCTGCGTCGTCGTCGGGGAGGCGCCCGCATACGGCGGTGGAGGACCTCGTGGCCGTCTTCCGCACCAATCTGCGGCGGCGTCTGACAGCACGGGCACAGGCCGATGTGGCGGCGACGGGCAGCACGCAGATGTCCCACGCGGCGGAGGAGGAGTTCATGGCATCGCGCATACGCCTGTTCTCTTCCATTGCCTTTGGCGAGGGACGAGCGTCCGGTGTGAGCGAAACTGCTGCTCCCATGGGAAAGGAAGGCCTCGTGGCGTCGTTTCGCGCCATTCTCCACATTGATGACGAAATGCACGCAAAAGCGCGCGCGGCGTATGTGCCTGACTCGCAGGAGGAGTTGGCCAAGGTCGGTTATCTTCTGTCAGCCATTGTAAAGTTCCGATTGCCTCGCTTGATGAGTGCCTGCTCACGTGCTCCTCACGTGCTTCTCACGTGGCTGGCTGTGTCGCTGGCATGCACAGTCACGCATGTCGCACATTGAAATCTATGTACTGACATTGTGGCCCTTATCCCATACAGATATCAGCCCTTGACCTTCGACATCGCCTCGCTCTCATTGAGAATCATCCGCTTTATCGCCCCGATTATTTTGTGGTGTGTGTGTGTGTGTGTTGTCATGCGCCTGAGATGTGCTATCAATCGCATGAAACACATAGTTGAAGAAGTTCTTGCTTGTCAATGGCTACGATGCAACGATAGGAGCATTCCATTCACGTGTGCCGTGCACGTGACCAACATCGCACTGTCACCTCCACATGGATTGCAGAATGACATCATGCACGGTGCTTGGAAGGAGGAAGAGCGCGAGTCTGTGCGAATGCTCCTCGACAGGCTCGAGGGAACGGAAGATGACGAGCACGCGTGCAAAAGTGGGTGCGCGCATGCACGCACCGCTTGTTGGCCCTGCTCGTCTTCGTAGCTATGCATCTGTATGCAATGTATTCATAATGTGTGTTTGTTTCTGTTTGTGTTTGGAACAGCATGCGGCCATTCGCATCGGCGTGGCGCGTGCCCCAGTCGATCAAGCGCCGCCGCGGTGTCTGAGCGTCGATCGGGGACCATGTCTGCCCACAAGGTGTGTGCATTCCCATGCCCGGAGAGAGCGGCCACTGGCACCCATGAAGACGCGAGCTCGTCTGCAGTTTGAGGAGCCCCGTGGACAAAGTGCATTCTAATCAAATTGTGCGTGTGCTTTCACAGGACATTGCGTTTGCTTACACCATCCGCGTATCGGTTCTTGAGGCGCGTGGTCTGCCACCAAGCATGGCCGGTATGTGCACAGCCCCGCTTCGTGTGCCGACATTGACCTTACCGAGCGGCAGCGTGTGCCTTTGAGGAGATGGTTGTCTCTTTTTTAACCCTTTTGGGCGACTTTGCCGGCTGTGTATTCAATGCAAACAGAATCCCGCCATGTATACTGCACAATGGAATTGGACGACCAAAACTTCCGCACGGCACCCGTTGCCGCATCATCGCCGTGCTGGAACGAGCAGTGCAAATTGTGGGTTGGAGCTGCTATGTTGTGGCCCTCATCAAATTTATACACTGTATCTCTCTCCCTCCGGATTGTAACATGATAGCATCTGCTCCTCCTCCTCATCCCCCCCTAACAGCGCGGATGTGCGTCAGCCGTCGGTGAGTCTTCGCTTTCGCCTGCTATCGCCACGTGCAGGAATGCTGTCTCTCGATGACAAGCTCGTGGGCCGCATCACTGTTCCGTCCGGGCTGTCGGAGCGGCATCGGGCAGCGCAGGCGCAGTGGTACGACCTGGAGGATCCAAAGAAGGGCGGATTGTCGAAAATCGCCCTCAAGCTGAAAATCGAGGTTGAATTTCCGCAGGTACGGCTGTGTCACGGGCAGTGTAGTCACATGGGGAAACTGGAATGGGTCCACATACATAGCAGCGCTCTGCCTCGTTGCGACTTGTGCAACCACCCCTGCTGATCAAAATCCGGCGCAATTCGTGCCATGCACTGGTGTCCGTCTGTTGTGTATGGCGCAGGCTGTCAAATTCTGTGGGCCGCTATGGAGCATGGGTGGTCCCTTCAAGAAGTGCAAAAATCGCACATTTGTTGTCCTTGAAGACGGCGATTCGTCGTCTTTGTGTGCATATGGTGCCGATGTAAGTGAACTGCTGTGAGAAGTGTGCGGACTCGCTTTTGAAGAAGGAGTGCTATTTTCACCGGACTCACAACCTCAGATGTCATAATGGGTTGGGTGCGACCGCCATTGTATTGTGTGGGCCAGTATGCGCATGGGTGCCCTGCTCAGCCAAAGTGCCTGCATATGTGTTGAGGCTCGAGTCTGCCGTCTGTCGCTCACCCACGCACTCTCCCCATCGCTGCATTCCCATATTCTCGCACTGCCGACTGGCGTGCACCTTCCCAACGGCAGGATACGACACCATCCGTCGTGCTCGATCTCTCGCGCCACCTGATTGATTATCCCGAGGACACGGAGCAAGGCACGCTGTCCCGCAGTGTCGCGTTAGTTGGGTCGGCGGGTGGTGCTGCCCCGGATGCGCCACCGTGTGCCATGCGCCTGTCCTTGTCCTCTGCCTCTGCGACTGCGTCATCTCCATCTTCCGCCCCGGATGCGGCGGTGCTCCTCGGCGCACCCGACGACGCAATGCGGCAAAAGTGGTTGCAGTGCGTCGCCAAGGCAACCCGACAGCCCAAAATGCCCAAGCCAAAGGAACGCCGCGCCGCAGGGGGATCGAAAGTGGCGCACTTTTTCGGCGATTCAAAGTCGGAAGCCGCCGTGTTTTCGCTGGACACGTGGCCGCAGCATGAGACGCTGCTTGGGCACCTCGTGGATCTGTCGGTGCGGCGGGCGGTTGACAGCGGGGGTGAGCAGGGATGGCTCCCGGTCGGCGTGTCCGCAATGCTCACAGAGTACTGCGCTCGCTATGGAGTCCGTGATGTCTTTCGGAGGGTGTCTCACCTGTCGGCACTTGTGTCGGCTGCACGCACAAACTACGTGGACCCGTCGTTGCTGCGGAAGCTGTTTGGCGACTGTCAGCGGCGGATTGCTGGCAACAACGTTACGCGAACAGAGGTGGGTTCAATGGGATCAACACGTGTATGATAAAGGCTCGTACGAGTGCGCTGGGTGCATGTGCAAGTCCGTGAAAAAGATAGGAATGGGCATTGCCGAGCAGTATTGAGTCGATTCGGATGCCGATGGATGCCCAGACACAGCTACGATCAGCTGTGCGGTGGTTGTGACGCCCGGGTTAGGGTTACTCCTGGATGCATCGGGCGCATCAAGAGGCCTTCCGCTCCCATTCACCAGTGCGCATTTGCGGCTCGATCACATGTTTACGACGATATGTTCGGGCCTTATCGTCCTATCGCCCTGATCCACCCATGTCATTTGTCTGTGTGTGTGTTGGCGCAGATGGCGTTGTTTGAGGAGAGCGCCGTGAAGCTGCGTGATCTGCTTGTGGAGGAAGTGGGCGGGTACAAGTACTCGTTTCCATTCAACGCACCCGAGGGCGCGCTTGCAGTAACACTGGATCTGTTCGGTGACGTCATGCAGTCGGTGGGGTCTGATCAGCCCATTGGCCACATTGTTCTCGCCTGTCTACAGGTGCGTGGGCAATTAAGCTTAATACGTAGTGCAAATTATGTGCCCAGCCGCACGCTGGTTTGTATGTGTTTTGTGTATGTGTTTTGTGCCATTGTGCATTTAATGGCAGTCAAAACGGGTGCTCTATCGTGGCCATTATGGACAACCTCGTCTGCGCATGCGCCGTGACTGCATCTCATATTAGGCACCTTCACAAACACTATTTCGTTCTGTCTTTGTGTGATCACGTGTGTGCAGAAAGGGGCGCTTGCAACGTACGAGCGGCTGTCGGCGGTCACGTGCTCTGCGGGCGCCGAATCGCAGGCAATAAAAAGCCTTGTTGAACTCTCCCGGATGGCGGGTTTGGTCATGGAGGAGCTCTCGCACGACAGATGGTACTTCAGCGAAGTCTTTGCAAAGTGAGTCCCATCCGGGGTGGTATTGCGGTATGGGTTTCTGTGTGTGCCATTGAATATCCTGGAGGGGAGTCGACGTGCTTGGGTGGTCAATCGAGCACAGTTGCGGTCTTGGTGGACAACATCTACGACATCGCATTGGCTGAATCCATCGCTTGTTTACTGTTTCTGTTTGTCTCTTGTTGAAGGTATGGCGATTTAATCAAGTTCAACGCCAACATCTACTTTGAGCTCTTCAATGCCGAAGCGGAGGATGCGATCGTTCTCCTTCCACCGACCACGTGGGAGGCCATCGACCTCTTTGTCAAACTCAACGACTTTATGCGGAACAACGGCCTCGACTCTTGGTGCGTATTTGCGCACGGTGTCCATAGTGTCGTTTGCCTTGCTCTTGATGCTGTTTTGCACTTGTGTTCGGCTGCCTCTTTTGGCTTATTATGTCACATGCATGCCTATTGCAGTGTGTTTGCGCACCGATTGGCGAAGTTGTTTGAGCCCATCGTTACGCGATATGTATCTGCGAAAGAGGAAGAGCTTGGGGCACACGCCCGAGTAGCCGTGCAGCGGGACACGGTGAGCGTGCATTGCGTGTATGTGTGTGTGTGTGTGTGTTTGTGTGTGTGTGTGTGTGTATGTGTGTGTGTGTGTGTGTGTGTGTGTGTGTGTGTGTGTGTGTGTGTGTGTGTGTGTGTGTGTGTGT
>CALSCR010000791.1:0-24017 GCA_943704495.1 Pigoraptor chileana
TTATATATATATATATAGTGCTGCAATAGTGCACGAAAAAGAGGAAAGCCGAGCCCCGCAAATTGTGTGCGTGCGTGTGCGTGTGCGTGTGCGTGTGTGGGGGTTGCGTGGGATGGCCTTCACGCTGGACCTGAGAGCATGCGGCAAACGCGAGGACAGAACCGCTGACGGTGTCCGCCATCGAATCATGACATCATGGTTTGAAAATGTTGGCACGTGATCCATTGAAAATGGGATCATCGTGACATCATTTCGTTTCCCGCCATTTTCCGAGAGCGCGCTTTTCTGCCTGGTGAGACTGTGACTGTAACATTGACTCTGTGTCGTCCTACTAATCCACCTTCATCCGCTGTGCGTTCGTCGTGCACGTCAAAGAAGACGATCTTACTTACATGCACTTTATTAGATGCTGCGTGAGATTGATGTGAGCATCTGTTGTTCATTGGTCATAATTTAAAAATCTTTTCGAAAATCATTTGAGAAAACCAGTGATCCACTTGAGTAACGCTGCCGAAGATTTGTTGGGGACACGATGACCCAGTTTATTCCCCTCGTCTGAGAACCTCAAAATCACGCCACACTGTTTCTGTTGTTGACCCACAAATTGCGCTGTTCTTGAACTCAACTATGTCGAGACCGTCGCGTAAACGCTCCTTTGTCGAGGCTGATTTGTCGGACGACGATGCGGATTCGAACGTCGAGGACGGCGCTTACGACACAGCTGACGAAGATGCCCTCGACAGTTTGATAACGGACGAGTCCGGCGAGGATGACGAGTCGGATCCCCTTGCATCAGATGAGGACCTCGTCGACACACAGTCAGAGATTGTTGCTGATGCGACGGTTGCCCAAAAGCTGACCGGACGAATGAATACGGCGAGGCAAGATGCGACAGGGAAAGCTCCTGACTCTCGCACCACCATCGACAACTTGGCAGACGAATTGATGAACGAGTCAATGATGCCTGCGGCGGAAGATTTGACGGACGATTCCGAAAGTGATACGGAAGCCCAGCAGTTACCGGCAGCTGACAAGGGCAAGAGACCTGCGCGCGACACGCACATGCATTTGACGGATCTACACCTCTTGGACGAGGAGGAGCAGGACACTCCGATTACGGCGGCAGAACTCGCTCACGACATGCACTTATTCATGCAAAACCGGCGTAAAGTGAAGGGAAGCCGAGCGGGGATGAAGATGCGCGATTATGCGACTGCCGACGTGCGCCGGCTCATGGGAGAGGCAAACCAACTGTTCGGTGCGACTAGCGCAGACCAGCGAGACGAGCGGATAGAGGCACTCTGCATGGAAGTCATCAAGCTGTCGCCGACAAATCCCGATCCTTACCTTACATTGTCGACGCTTTATCGCGATAAGAATGATACGTTGAAGGCGCTGAAGTACACCCTTTTTGCGGCTCACCTGGACACGAAAAACAGGGGTCTCTGGCAGGACGCCGCCAATTTGTCGTATAAAGAGGGAATGTACGAGCAGGCAATCTATTGTTACGACCGGGCCTACAACTGCGACCCGGCGAACAAAGATTATGGGTCGCTGTATGGGCGTGCCCTTGTTCAGACAATGCGAGGACGCAACGCGCAGGCGTTGACTGCGTTTCGGACCGTCGCCGAGGCCGTGAAGAACGACGATCAGGTGCTATACAATATGGCGCGAGCGAAGGCCGCGGAAGTGGATAAACTGTAAGTTTTGCGCTACGTCTGTAAATTAGACTTTATTGCACTTAATTTCTTCGAATCGTTTCCGTGAGGTTGACTGAACTGTTGCTTCATGTCGAACTTTCTTGTGCAGGATCAAAGCTCAAAAGGATGCAGAGCGCGCCGAGCGATACCTTTCAAAAGCTCCAACAGAGTTAACAGAAGCGCAGATTGAAGAGCGTGTCGTGCGTAGTATGAGCAGCCAGCTGTATGCAAAGGCCATCGAATTCGTATCGAATAAGTGGAAGGTGTGTGCTGCCGAACAAACGAAGATGCGTCTCTTCAGTTCCCCTTACACATATCGATTGTTCACAAATCACCCCACACACGCTTCGATATTGCAGGGAGACCCAGCGTCGATGTCGCTGTCCCTGAGGACCAGATTGGGCGTGTGCTACCTCCGTCTCAACAAAGTCGAGGAAGCAAAGAAATCGTTTGCTCCTCTATTCGAATCCATGATGGGGCACGGAAGCGAGGAGCATCTCAATCTGTACATGGACGTTATACGTCTCTTTTTCACCAAGCGACACTACCGTGATGTGCTGACTATGATCCAGCACCTGCTGCCCGAGCAGAATCCGACGCTTGACGAGAATCTCCGCGCAGAAGTCGCCAATATCAACGCACTTTGCATCTTACACGAGAAGAACGCTGTCGAGTCGCAGGCCGCACTGCAGGCTGCGCGCGCGTCGATCAGAAAGAAAACACCTGGAACATCGACAATGTCTATTGCGATGGCCACACATATGTCCACATGCTATCGGGAGCACGGCCTCGTGGACATGGCGAAAACTGTCGTCACGCTTCTTTCACGCGAGCCTCAAATCGCAGGGGTGACGGAAAGGTTGGGGGTTTTGGTCGAGTCGGCACTGATTGCATTCGAAGAACGCGATTATGAAAAGTTTCTCGCTACGTCTCTCGTTGTGCTGCGCCGCGTGCTTGGTGGATATACTCGCAGTTGGAGGCCGACAGATGGGCAGGGGCTCGGATGGTCGTTGCGGGACCCCGAGAATGCGTATGCGCCCCGCCGTGAGCCACTTGACGCCGCTACGCAGTTGGAATTGCTTCGCAAGGTATGACAGTGAGGGGGTCTTACGATCGAATGGTAGATGCGTCGTGTGAAGATTTGAACTACTTGCCGATTATGAACTGTTTGCCATTGACTGCTTGTTTTTGTGCAGACATGCTCTGTTCTTCTTCAGAGGGGACAGCACAACGACGGTCTTCGAGCAATCGACCTACTTCGTGTCGCTCTGCGCTACTGCGAACCGAATCAAAAGGCTCAATTGCGTCTTTTGCTTGCCGGTGGGTTGGGCGTAAAAAGTACATAATCTGGCGTGCCATGCTTGACACTTTTTGTATGTTGTTGCCGCATCCGTGTGTAGGAAACATTACAGTGAATGTATTTTTGTGAGTGTGTTGACGTGTGGTGCAGTGAAGATTCCTGATGTGTGCAAATTTCATTTGCATGTTGCCGCAGACGCCTCCTGGCGTGTGGGCGATGTCGAGACGGCGATGAACAACATTCGAAAGTGCTTCGGCACATTCACGCACCAAGGCTCGCGCCATGCTAACGAACAGCAGGCACTCGATGCCGTTGATGTATTATCTGTTCTCAATGCTGCACAAGGCCGACGAGCGCTCTCCGCGTAAGCAACTATGTGTGAACTGTTTCGTATCCGCTTTGTTTATACTCGTGTGTTTTGGCAGGCGTTTGCTGAGCAATTGACATTGTCTGTGTCGTCGCGTGTACACAGGGTGTACGCCAACGAATTTGAGAGCATTCGAAAGTTCATTGCAAGGGAGATGGATCTGCGGAAGATGAAGGGCAGGTCGAAAGCGCCCGTGGACGAGGAGAGCCTATCAGACGCCCTGAGGGCTGAGCATACCGCACTCAGACTGATCCACGGCCATCACTTTCTTTTTGCTGGAAGCTTCAAGCGCGCATACAGTGAGTATTATGAGCGCAGGAACATATGTCGCGTGCATATTTACTGCAGATTCTCGCGCTTTTTCGAACTCTAAATGCTATACTGCCCTGATTGACTTCAACGCTAAGACTCCTGGCTTTCTGCGCATGTATTTCCTCTCGCAGATGACTATCTGCGCGTGTACAAGGCCATGAGCGATGCTGGAACTCTGACGCCTTTGCTACCCCTGCTTGTTGGAGTGTCACAGTTACAGCGAGTGACTTCGAGGAGGGCGGAAGCCTGCCATTTCGACGCCGTCCAGGTTGGAAACTACCTTATAATACCGCCTCCAATGTCTGTGACTTTGTTGTGTGCGGATTGCACATGATGAAAATCTCACATTTCCCCCTCCCTCCTTCCTCTCTCAGTCTTTTGGATTTCTTCATGAGTACTTTACCATTCGGAAGATCGGCCAGGAGACACACTACAACATGGCACGTGCACTCCATCAACTTGGTGGGTAAGCGGCATCATCTCGACCGTCCTTGCCTATTTCAGGACATTACTCAGTTCGAGGCTGAAGTTTGCTTATAAAAAAACTGCACACTGAGCACACGTCCGGATTAATCACCCCTCATTGGACGCAGGCATACGTTACCTGGCCGTCCCATACTACGAAAAGGTGTTCGACTTTCCTTCTCCTCTACAAGAGGCAATGGGATGGGAGAAGGTCCGTGCCAGTGAAAACATTGTACGCAATGCAGTGGATTTGCAAATGCTCCCGATCGCTCGTATCGTCAGCCAAAATCCTTTTGCGAATGACCAACACTTGTGTGACCGCTCGTTTCGCTTCCAGACGGAGGCCATTGAGGACGATACGGACCTGCGACGAGAGGCAGCGTACAATCTGTGTCTCATTTACCGAGCAAGTGGGCAGCATACCCTCGCCCGGGACCTCACCTGGAAGTATCTCAGCGTGTGAATTTGTTGCACTTGCGCTCTTCAACTGACGCACCTTGCGTGCGTGCGTGTTGCATAGCGTGTGACGGCATGAACGAAAAAAGAAGAAAAGCAGGACCACTTAAACGACATCGACCATTGACAGCACCAGCAATGTCATAGAGCAATAGGGATGCTGACAACTAATTGTATTTCAGCACTTTCATTTTGACGCAAGACACATTTGTGTACACGAGGTGACTTATTAAGGTACAATGGATCAAGATAGATACATACCGACAAGTCCGGGACGAGAGAGGGAGGAACATACTCAACAATACGATCGAAGTTTGCTAGATGTGTCATGAGATTTCAATTCCCACGTAATTGACAGACCATCAGGTACCACAGGTGCGAGTATGCAACTGACATTCATCTCCCCTCCTATGTCACGGTCGAGTCCCTACTATGAATACCCAATCCGTGATGGCCCAGTGCCAGCGCGGGGATACTGCCCATGCTGCTGTTAGTGGCCCTCGAGAACACGTATCGCCGATGCCATGAGCAGTCGCGAATACACGCCGTGCACGCGGAGCCCGATCATCATACTAAGAGGCACGCGCTGTCCGTCCTTTGTGGCCGGCCGCGGGATGGCATCACGACTGGGAGACCACCAGGGAGCGGGTGTCTCAACGAGCTCTCCCACTGGCGGCATGATGGACGAGTGTGACACAAACCACATTCGCGCAGTGGCGCCGTCAGAGAGTGACTCAACGGCAAACACATGACGTCCACCCGCCAGACCACCTGGACGCTGAGTTGCGGCGGGCATCTCGAACGAAACAGCAATGGGTCCGGAGGTGGATGTACCGCTGAGACCGACGACAGATTCGACATGGAATGCACCCTCAATGAGTGCATCGCCCACCTTGTAGTCAGGACCTGCGAGGCCCGGCGTCCTTAGGGGGCCTGCAGCTCTAACATTCGACAACAACCCCAATTTATCGCGCGCAAACAATAGGACTTTACGTTCCATCAAGATTAACCTCGATGAAAAGAAAGCCTTGGTGAATGCCTGTGCAGGGGTCGGAAAGCCGCCGCTTAGTGTTGCAGTTCCGGGTTGTGCATGCCTTGCGACGAGCTCAATTGGAACGTCCACGTAGAAAGCGTCCTCCCAATTCATCGGCAATCCCGGCCTTGCCCATTGAGGATGCACTCTTGAAAGGAATGAAGGCACCTCTGCGGCAGACACGCGGGGAAATCGGCGCTCCAAGTGCCTATTGAGCGCGTATCCGAGGGCTGGGATGGAAACGATTGCGCCCACAATGATGGCCTTGCGGGCGGCCATTTGAAGTGATTTTCACTCGCTCACTTGACTGTGTTTATACCTTGCTGCTGTTTCTGATGCAGTGAATGAAATTGTACGAGCATAAATTCTGTAAACGCTATATATTCTGCCGGCTGGCCCAGCAGTGTCACAATTTGTGTGACCATTACTGAGTCAAGGTGACATGAGGTGACATCATCAAACAGTGGTGACATCACCTCATGTTAGAATTTGCCGGCACACATTAGGCGAGATCTCGTATAGATTATGATACATGCACTAACCCTAACCCTAACTACCATAACCCTTATAAAATTCAGTGAGTGCGTGAACCCAGAGTACCCTAATGGCGTGAACTCTCAAGCTTTCCAATGCAATGCATGTTTGAAAATCGACTGTGTTTACCGTTTTACCCCTGGTATTTGGCACGCGCATGTTTTGGCCATGTTTTGGCTCTGTCGCACCCCTCATGAAAATCCTTGGTATATAATATATGCCTCTTTGGGACTTGTTGTACGTTGCAAAACGTTTTTCATTTGGAATTAAGCCAAATGCCTCCACACCCTCCACAGCGGGCGATAACCTTCAAAATGGAATCCAGTTTGAGGAGATAGGCTTGAAATGGGCTTCTGCTCATTAATGCCTTCGTGAACTGAACCACAGAATGGTTGGCGGATCGGATCTTTTGCAAATATTTTTATCTGTTTTTGATTCCAGGGCGTTGTTTTTGGTGCGATGTTTTTAAGTGCGATGCAAGGTGACGGATGGTTTTTTTCGGGTTGATGTTTCATAACAATGTGTAATATGCAACATTTCTTCTTTGTGAAGGCTTTCTTTTGTCACGTGGCAATGAAACGCACTTCTTAATTGTTTGCGTCCGTTTCAAGTCCTCGTCGCTGCTTTGTATGGAAGACGCGTGGAACGGGAAGAATGCTTAATTCCAGTTTGCACGCGCCCATTGTATGCCCAAAATTGCGTGCAGCTTGTCAGTTTTGCCTCATCTCCTTCCTTCTTAGTGTGGTGACGTATCCACACACTTGCCATAGCAGTCTCCCACCGGGCATGTGTGACACTAATTTTGGAACTTTTTCGTCGACGGTACCCCCATCTCTTCCGCTTTATTGCAAAAGGTCGCCATTCGACATGCAAAAGAGGCCAAGAGTTTCTGATAGATAAGCAGCCGTTCATATATGATATCTGTGGCCGCGTGTCTTCTATGAACTTCAAGCATCACGCGTGTCTTTCCGCGACCACCGCCAGCTATTTACCGCGCCACCGGCCGAGAACTCTCATTCCAAACGCGACATTATTATTCGGAAGTTTTTGAACTCGCTGCTTTCATCCTCCTTTCGTCTTTAATCTCATGCGTCTCGGGTTAGCCATCAGATGGACGGGAGTGATCGGGCAGATGTCGTCGACGAGAGTCAGGCCTCCAACGCGGCGCCCACAGGTGCTGGTGTCGGACCCCCTGCGCATCTTGTGCCGGAATTGCTCCCCATCAGCGATGACCAGCCGACGAATCCCGATGTCGCACATCCGCAAACAACGAAACCCGAATCACGTGACGGAAAGTCTGCCCGTGTGTCGCAATTCCACTCTTTCAGTGAACGAGTTCGCGGGGCGCATCCCGTCGTAACGGGAGAAGATGTAGGCGATGCGTACACAATACAGCGGACTGAGTTTGACCCTGTGACTCTTGCGAGGAGGCGTGCGTATTCGTGGGATGTGCGCACCGGCCTTCATCCGCGTGAACTGCATCGGAGGGCAACTATCGGCGACACATCGCATGGGATTATTGAAGGCGAACACACTCCCCAGATCACAACCGCAGACACAACCAGGCATGTGCCCGTACGCTACCAGGAGCTGTCTCTCCGACTTGATCGATCGCTGCGTCCGCATGATCAAAAACCCGCCTCGACCGCCGAGGAAGCGATAGACCGACTGAAGAAGGCAAAGGAGGCGAAAGAGTACGACGTGACCGAGCATCTCTTGGCGATCGGGGATCTCGCCGCCATCATAGACACAGACATTAACGTTGACGACCCCAAGCGTAGTAAGGGATTGACCTCGGATGAGGCCGCACGGAGACTGCAGTTGCACGGGAGGAACAAGCTGACGCCGCCAAAACGACTTCCCGAAATTGTCATCTTGCTATTGAAGTTTTTGAATCCGTTTATGATACTCCTCGAGGTTGCCGCCGTCCTTGGATTTGTTGCGTATGCCATTGAACCGGGCGAAACATCGAACCTGTACCTTGGCATTGTACTGGTGGGCGGGCGCGTGTTTGCGTGTGTTTGCGTTATTGTGAATGTCTGTACGCAATAGTTCTACATGTGCCTTGCATTGCTAAGCCTTTGTTCCATGTGAAATGTATGATTATTACTTTATTTAAACCATCATATCTAATTTACGCATTGCATTTTGCATTTTCACCGGGTGCATATGCACATACCCACACCCACCCACACCCACACCCACACCCACAAACGCACGTCTATATGCACATATGCACATGACATGTTCACACACATGCACACATACACGCATGCACTCACATGCACAACACACGCAGGTGGTTATCATTACAGGGACGTCTCTCATGGCATACTATCAAGAGAGGAAGAGTAGCGATGTTATGAAAGGGTTTGCGGCTCTTTTCCCTCAAAAATGCAAGGTGATTCGTGACGGTCGAGAAGATGTTATCGATTCCGAACTCATTGTTGTGGGTGACATCATTACTGTCCAGGCAGGCAAGTAAAGCGCCCTGCTATTATCTTGTTTGTCACGTGCGTTTGATGCACATTTCTCCGTAGCTGGGGAGAGATCGGGGCTATGTCATTACCACGTTATTTCTTGCTGTTTGTGGGACTTAATTCGCGGGCTCATTTAAAACAGTGTAAATCGCCCATCATCGCTTATACTGTACTGGGGTGCGAAGTCAAACGGAAACACTCATTTTTGCGTGTGCTCATACAATTGTCTTGTTGGTTGTAACAACACGTTCGCATTGGACAGGCGACAAAGTACCGGCGGATATTCGCGTTCTGTCGTGCTCTGACTTTATGGTGGACAATTCGTCGATGAGCGGCGAGTGCGAGCCCCAGCCACGTGCCGTTGATTTCACAGACCACAATCCCCTCGAGACCCAAAACTTGGCGTTCTACAGCACGCTTGCGGTTGACGGGCGGGCGATCGGCGTCGCGGTGCGCACAGGTGACAATACGCTCATTGGACGCATTGCTGCACTCGCGGCAAATCAGCCGGCGGAAGTGACGACCCTCCAACACGAGGTCAATCGGTTTGTCAAATTTATCACGGTCGTCGCTCTCGCCTTTGGGGTGAGTGCGTGTGTCGTGTTTATGTTCACGTTGGATGGGCTTTGTGAGTGTGTGCGTATATGCATGCATGTGTGTGTGCGTTTGTGCACATGCGCGCAAGTATATATGTGTGTGTGTGCTACGGTGCGATGGTTCAAAGGCTGTTAATTGCATCGCTGTATCGCACATTGAGCAAATATACTCGGCCCATGACGAGTTTGCATTGTTACTCATCTTCGCGAGGGAATGCGGCATCTTGCAGGTTTTGTTCTTCGTACTTGGTCTTGTGCGTGGGATGGATGTCATTCCGAATCTAATCTCGACAATCGGCATTATTGTGGCAAATGTGAGCAATGTGTATGATTGAAACTGCTCGAATTATAATGCCTTGCGTGCTATTATTATGGCGCTCTAATGCGTGGTGTGCGTCATTATGACAGGCTGTTACTCAGTGTGCTCTCTCTGAAACTCTTGTGGAGTCCGGTGTGCACTGTGCCCAGCATATTGACTTGAATCCTGCATTTGTTACTTCTTGCGCCCTCCTGTCATTGTGAATGACGTTGACGCAGATCCCAGAAGGACTTCCGGCGACAGTAACTGTGTGCCTTACCCTCGTTGCCAGGCGCCTCGCCTCAAAGAATGTGTTTGTGAAGAAGCTCGAATCGGTTGAAACACTGGGATCGACGACTGTAATTGTGAGGTTTGTCCAGTGCTCATGTCTATCGCGCCAAATACACGCTCCATGCCAAGGGCGTTCAGATTGTGTGTGCGTGTGCACAGTGTAGGGATGGCACGAGGAGAATATTGTAAAACACACTGCCCTGTGTGGAGAGTTACTGTAGTTGCCTCCTCACCGTTCCTTTCATTTGTTTGTGTCTCGCAGCGACAAGACAGGTACGCTGACGCAGAACAAAATGACGGTCGTGCATTCGTTTTACGATGGAGAGACCCACGATGCAATTGAGTCCACCGATGCGGCGACCACTTTCACCCCCATGGATATCGGCGGGCATCCGTCGTGCCAGGCGATTATTCGTGTGGCGACGATTTGCAGCCGCGCAGTGTTTGCACCTCCCGTCGATCCCTCCGAGAATGAAAAGAAGAAGCAGGCACGGGCGGCCAAAGCAGCAGCCACTGCGGGTACTGCGGCGGAGACGGCGCAGCGAAGGCCTTGGTGGCGAAGGTGCTGCAAGAGGAGCGGCGATCCAGAGGTCGATATTGGTATGGGCGTTGGTGTTGGGAAAGCACACGCTACCGAACCGAGCTATGTGGGAGGACCTGGCCCTGCGATGGAGGAGGAGGAAGAAGCCACGCACGTTGACGTGCCGGTTGGATCGGGCACGCGCACTGAAAAAGCAAAACTGGACATCATTGGCGACGCGAGTGAAAAGGCGCTTTTGCGGCTAGCTGAGGCACACGTCGACACGGATGCGGTGCGGGAGCGGTTTCCAAAGCTATTTGAGGTTCCATTCAACTCGAAGAACAAGTATCAGCTGTCAATTCACCACTATGAGCCACTTTTGTCCGGCGGAGCTTTTGATGTTACGGGGCTGCTGGACGGAGAGACGCCGCCCGCCACACGCCACCTCATTGTCTTTAAGGGCGCGCCGGAAATTGTTCTGGAGCGCTGCGTATCGCACCTCCACGAGGGCAAGGAAATGCCGCTCGATGCCGACGCAAAGAAAGGGGTACGTCCTTGGGTGTTGTCTTGTTGTCTTGCGTGAGTGCTGAAAGAGTTTTGGGGCTACGACCAGTATTTGTGTGCGCGCGCAGAGTCGATTTGATGAACACGCCTAAGTGCTCTCTCCTTTTCAAGTCTCAACTCAACGCTCAACTAACTTTGGAATGTTGGCAGATACTCGATGCCGTTGAGGAACTTGCGGCAATGGGCGAGCGTGTGTTGGCCCTCGCGAACCTGTGGTTTGTACCGGGACCGTCGGGCGACGAGACAGTGTACAAGACAGAGGAGGGCAACTATCCGACTCACGGCTATGTGCTTGCGGGTCTGCTCTCGCTGAAGGATCCGCCGCGTCTGGGTGTGCCGGACGCCATTGCAACTTGTCGGCAGGCGGGCGTGAAGATCATTATGGCCACCGGCGATCACCCACTGACTGGAGCATCCATTGCAAAGGTGTGATGTGTGTGCGATCAGTGTGATGTCGTTGGATTTATCTTACCTTCGTTTTTGGACAGAAAAGAGAGAGAGAGAGAGAGGCCTTTCAGTGCTCTTTTACGAATAGAGTGAGAGATGTAGAGTGATGTTTTGTTGTAATGAGTCTGAATGAATTCTGGAATTCGCAACGACACACTGTCTATTCGCACTATTGATACCAACACACTGCAATGCTTCCACCTATCTGTGTGGCTACCACAAAAACAAAAACAAATGCACAGGCCATCGGGCTCGTCACGCTTCCGCTGTCTGACATCTATACCCGACCAGAAGGTCCGCCACCTCTACCAAAGAACTACGTGCGTCTCAAGTACAATATGACGGCGGCAAAATTGACGAGGAAAGAAAAGAAAGAGAAAAAGAAGAGAGATTCCCAAAGTGCGCCGGGTGCAGTCGATAGCCCTTCCGCAGAGGTGGATGAGCGGCGCGGGTGGCGTGGACTATGGGCCGCCATAGTGCGGGGCACGCGTCACACTCCTCCGACGCCTCTCCCAACGCGACGGATGGATGTGGAGGCAGGGATTGACGAAACGGACGTAACGGACGCAAGCGAAAGCGTGGCCCCGGATGTCCCTCCGCCGCCACCATCCTCTGTTGCTGGCGGGAACGATGACGTCGAGGAAGGCGACGTCGGAGACTCACAAGGTGTGACGCAAACAATTGCGGTTGACACGAGAGCCCCGGATGACAGGAATGCCACATTTGACAGCGCAGGCGATGCGCGACCGAGGGACGCCCAACAAGTGGAACTACACGTGACCGAGGGGACTGATGGAGCGCATGTCGAAACGGCTCTGCAGGGACAGCCATCCGGGGTGCCGTTGGCCGACGATGGATTGTCACGTGATGACGAGACCGTGGCCGTCGAAGGGACGTCAGATGCACCGATTCCCGCGTACATGCAAAGTGTGGACGTTCACACGACGACCACTGGCCCGCACACCGACGACACTGGCACGTTCACTCTTGTCAGAAGCATTCCACGCCGCGCGTCCGTGGCCGTTGTGTTCGACCGGCCCAGCAACACTGTGAATAGGTCGGGTCCTGAAAGCATTCTTCCCGCAGCAACTGTTGGCGGGGGAGGCGCCGGTCGCTACGACCACGGCTATGTTGCCAAGACGAGCGGTGCGTATCCAACGGAGGACATGCTAAGACTTCTTCCTCTGGAGTTGCGGTGTGCAATTGTGATCACCGGGCCGACTCTGCTAAAGATGAGTGACGACCAGCTGGACTATGCGCTGCGTGCACCCGAAGTTGTGTTTGCAAGGACCTCGCCGCAGCAGAAGCATCGCATTGTGGAGTCACTGCAGCGGTTGGGACATGTTGTGGCCGTGACGGGTGACGGTGTGAACGACAGGTGAGTCGCGCTGTTACTGCCATGTTGGCTATGCAGTTGCTCACGCCCATATAACACTTGTAACAAGCACACATACACACACACACACACACCTACGCTACTGATATGTGGAAAAAGTTGCTTCTGTAGGCACTCTGCGTCAGTTACGTGCAATCGAGGAAAGAATTGCCGTGTCGTTTGTGTACTGATGAAAGTGGCGATTATATTGGTTCAATTAGCGATGCTGCACGCGTTGGGCAATATGATGGCTGAAAGGGACACAGAGACAGATACAGAATGGACCACATTGACATCCACACTCTACCGTCGCAGCCCCGCACTGAAAAAGGCAGACATAGGGATTGCAATGGGCATCGGCGGATCGGAGGTCGCGAAGGAAGCCGCTGACATCATTTTGACGGACGACTCGTTTGTGTCTATAACGTTTGGGATACTAGAGGGACGCCTTGTGTTTGACAATCTCCGCAAGTCCATTGCCTACACACTCTCCCACCTTCTTCCAGAGGCAAGTGGCCGATATGCACGTTCATGTATTCTTTTTGTATTTCGAAAACATTCAACGGCGCACGTTTCACGTCGGCATTATAAGTTACTCTTGTGTGTGTTTGCAAGTGCGCCTACATAAGATTTTTTGTTCAATGTACCCTGTGACACGAAGACCCTTCCACAATCTCATCGTTTCTGCGCATGTATACCACCCTACAGCTTGTGCCTTTTATTCTCGCTGTCGCACTCGGCTTTCCTCCCGGCCTCTCCGCAATTCTTATTCTCGGTATCGATCTCCTGACGGAAATGGCACCCGCAATCTCTCTGGCCTACGAGGTGCCTGAGACGGAGATTATGAAGCGTCCACCCCGTGACAAGCACAAAGACCACCTCGTCAACTCACGAACTCTGGCGTTTTCATACCTTCAGGCGGGTTCGCATTCTCTGTGTGCATGCACAATCCACGCACTTATGTGTGTGAGCGCCGTCAATATTCCTCGATGATCTTTGTTTGCGTGCAAGCACACTTGTGTTTCGTTTTCTTCGCAATTTGATCGAGTTTCTGCCACGCCGTATGCATGCAACTGCCACTATATAAGTCCAATGAAAACGCCAACTGACATTCTGTTATCTTCTCTCCTTCACCACACGGCACATATCGCATCCGCATTGTCTGCCTTGTCCGCACTGTCGGCGATTAGATGGGCATTCTGGAGTCCATTCCTGCGGTGCTGTTGTATTTGTACGTGATGAATGCCCACGGGTTCCCGCCAAACTCTCTTTTGAACCAAATCGACCACTTTCAAAAGGGTGGCGGTGCGATTATTGTCGACGGCAACATAAAGTGAGATTGAATGCGCTGTTTTATGAAGTCATGTTTCTTTGTTGTCATTGATAATGCCGTGTGCTGGCCATGCCGTGCTCGTCGTGGCTGTGTGCGTGGGGCGCTCACTGCAGCATGATGGGCGATGACACGATCCAGCAGCCCGCATTGCTCATTTTCGTTGCTTAATTTGCTTTCCGATGAATTTGCCGATTTCCACAACACAACAACAATGTCACAGATCAGAGACGGATCAGCTGAATGCGCTCAACGAAGCACAGAGCGCGTGGTTTATGGTAATTGTCACGACGCAGATGGTCAATCTCTTTGCCTGCAAAACGCGCGAGTCGTCGCTCTTCCAGCACGGCATGTTCCGCAACATGCGCACGCTCTACGGGATAATGATCGCGGGTGTGATCATGGTGCTGATCATCTTTGTTCCCTTTCTGAATACCGTGTTCAGCACGCGCATGATTACCCCCGCCTGGGTCTGGCTCTTCATTCTGCCCTATCTCGTGTTTTTGTTTGCGTGGGCAGAGCTGCGAAAGTGGATCATCAGGAGACAGAGAGGCCAGGGGCTCTTTTGTAGGTTGTTTTTCTGGTAGTTAGCAAGAGAGCGGGCGCCCGGTGGGGTTCTTTGTCGTATCATGTGTGTGTGCGAGTGTCCGAGTGCAAACGTTTGTGTTTGTAAGTGGGGTTTGAAGTGTGTATTGTGTATGTGTGTGTGTGGTTTGTGTGTGTGATTTGTGTGTCTAAACTTCAAGCGATTGGTTTCAGCTGCGTTTCCCACAACTGTGCCGGGGTCCATTTTACAATTTGTGCTTGGGATTCGTAATCGCTAATAAGAACACTAAAGATGCATCATGCCCTCATTCGGCACGCAAATGATTACCTGGCCTTTATGGGTGTCCTTGCCGCTACACACAGCAGTCTACACCCCACAATGACAGCTGTCGCAGTCGTCCAAAGACGTCGACTAGCTAGCCGATTCCATCGACCAAACACCATACACACATACACGGACATATTAAAACTTCCTGCGCTCCGTGCCTTGCCACTTTGCTGATCGCGCAGCGATCGCTTCCCGCAGATCACGCGCATATCCGAATGCCATTAGAAAGACAAGCATCAACGTGAATGGCGTAGTCACACCAAATTCAAATAGCCGAAACGCTGGAAGTCGACGCTCGAATACAACATGACCGAGCCTGCGTCGGAAGTGCATTACTTTAATTCTCGGCAATCGACACCAATGAATACTCATGGCTGCGCATCACACGGCACCATGTCAAATCGCGGCGCACCGCTGCCCTGCTGGACAACACACAAACTTACCCTTGAAGCGCAGCACAAATGATGGACGCGGCGGCAATATAAAGAGCATTGGGATATGCATCGGTGTGGGAAGCGACGAGACTAGACACGTACAGCAAGCCCGCAAATGCAGAAGCAAATGCGACAGCAACCGGAGGATGAAGGTAAAAGTAATAGAGGATGTACGCCGCGGCAAATGCAATCGACAAGACAGGCACACCGTGCGGCCTTAAGGGGTCGGGAAATGCGAGGAGACAAAAGATGCCGAGGAACAAGCACAATGTGGTCGTAAGATGCAGCGCTTGGTTGGGCGGCGACGAGTGGTAGTAGTAAACAAAGGACATTTCGTCGATCATGTTGGACCCATCCTTGAAAAAGCGACTTCGTCGGTTGATTGTCCACGCATCTCGCTGGGACCTCATTGTGTTCGAGTCAGCATTGCCCATCAGTCGGGACTCCTCCGACGCATACGATTGTGGCGCACTTTTGTCGGTCATCGTTCCACAGACTATGCTTCGTTCGTATGGACACTTGCAAGTATCATATTTGTGATTATAAACTGCCTGTTGTCTAATCAGATCGATTTCATGACATAATACTGTCAGAACTGGCCTGAAATCACGTGACCAGCCACTCTCAATTTCCAGCCGTAAGTAATATATTAATCATGCATCTTCCCATAGTGATCTGCGTATAGCTCATAGTGGGTGGATACTACTTAATCAGCCACCAGTCGAACATACTTCCATTCTAGGCAGTAAGTCCATCAGACAGCAGACTGTTGTGACACCCATTTGTCAACACTTCAGTGTGCGACCATGGGCATCTCTCATTAGTTTTCTGAGGATGCCAACACACACCTTTACCCTTACTCGTTAAAGCCTCCTTACAACTGCCACTGTTCCTTCCATGTACAAAATCCCATTTATTTTATTTTGGATTTTAGCGCAGATTTTCTCCACGTATTCTATTAAGCCAGTGTGGATGCAGTCGCACCTCCAACGACACAACAACTTTTGTTTTTGCTCCGACAGGGTCGGCGGGGAATAGAGACACGAAGAAACTAGCAAAGTCCAACAGTGTGCGTCCCTAGGGACGAAACGACCGTTTTCGAAGAATGAGTGCTCCGCTGGAGGCCGATGGCGGCGCTCCGTTTGTCGATTTATCGCAACTGGATCCCGTGGAACAGGCTCGAATTCGCGCAATGGTGGCCGAAAGAATGTATCTCGACCTCATGAAAAAGTACGAGGTCATGAACGCAAAGCTTGTTGAGGCAGGTGGTGCTCAGATGCCCCCGGCAATGCCGCTCCCCATGGAAGATATGGGCCTGGAAGGGCTGAATCTTGGGCGAAACTTTGCTGCGCGAAATGCTCTTCCCGCTCAGTCAGATCCGTCCGTGAGTTCCGCCCCGTTCACCGCCCCCGAAAGTGCGACCGTGCAACGTCAAAGTATTGATCAGGGGACTAACCCGCGCGTGGCCTTGGAATCGCCGTACGCAACCGCGGGTGAGGTGATGGCACAGGTGAAGCCAACTCTGCCAGCGACAGAGTCGCCGTATGCGAAACCGTTTGCGCACGCAATCTCAGCCTCAAGCTCAGCCACAGGCGCTGCCTTTGCAACGAAGCAACCATCAGAAGCTGCACCCGCGGCCGTGCGCGCAGATGACATACCCGACAGCAGCATGCAATCCGCACAGCCAAACGCGGCTGCATCCGGTCCTCCATCATCGACGTCTGCACCGAGCACGCGATCCAGTGGCGAGTTTGGTAGTAGTCGGCGCATGTCTTTATCTGTTGCCGACGCTCGAAAATCGCCCGTCCCACAGCTCCGCCGTCACTCGCATTCCGTGCCTGCGGGAACCGCAGTGCCTGATGTCGGTAGGCTGAGTCCCACGCCGTCCGTCCGCCGCGAGTCGCTCGCAGCTTCTTCTTCGTCTTCTATGAACAACGACCCGCACGCCCGGCCGCCCATTTCCCCGCGCCCCGTGGCGTCATCCCGCGACAGCTCGGATTATGACACCTCGGATGAGGAGCACTATGTTCCCATTTCGTCACCGCGAAAGACATCGGTGGAGAGCACCGCGGGACATCCGGGCGGTGCGGGGGCAGTCGATGCGAGCCCTCGCATTTCGCCACAGGAGCTTCCCATCGTGTCGCCGCGGAGAGAGTCTGTCGGCGTGTCCGCCAGCGTCTCACCATCGTCAATGCGCCGCCCGTCGTCGAATGACACCCACGCACTCACGCACCAGCCGGCGTCCACGTCGCCCTCACTGCGGCGCGTGTCTCTGGACGGACCGGGCTCGTATGCCGCGCAACGACGGGGCTCTTCCCCGACGGCTGTACAATTGTCGTCGACGGGGCTGGCGCAGCAGCAGGTGCCAAGCACTCCTCGTGGAGACAGGTCGACCAGTGATACTCCGCCGCCGCCGTCGATCATTGGGGTGCGGTCCCCGGGCGACGCACTGCCGGCCCCACCGCCGTCTCGATCGCAGCTTGCGCCCACCTACGAGGCTGATGTGCCGCCTGTGACGTCTCCGCGACCTGTCATGCTGAGTGCACACGACCAACAATTGCTCCAACAAATGAACGGCGATTTTTACGCAACGGCCGTTCCCGCGGCCACTATTAAAGCCGCCGGAAACGGAATCGGATACACGTCGTCGTCGACTCAACATAGTCATGCACACCTCTCTCACGCAATATCGGTTCCCGTTGGCGTCCCGGTAGAGAAACTCCACGGCAAGAGGATGTTTCGAAGCAACAGCGATCCCAATGTTGCGGACGAAGATGACGGACTGGGCGCTCTCCCCACATCGACGTCTCGGGAAAAGGAAACTCGGCGGGTGAGCATGGAGTTGCTGTTCAATCGGCCGCGGCAGACACGGCAACTGACGCCGGTGGCGCCCAAGCGCACCGTGCAGTCTCTGCCATCGAGTGCATCCTATGTGCCGAGTCCCATGCGCAAGGAGGCTGTCCACAACAGGCGCGGCAAGCTCATCAAGAGCTGGGTGGAGCGTGTGCTTGAGCTGAATAGGGAGTCGCTTACTGTCTTGATCGAGAAGAAGAAGGGAGTTTTGGAGGTGCGTTGATGCGAATGTGCCGTGTGCCGTCATTGTTTGCGTGTGTGAGGCTTCCGTCTCGCTCTTTTTGCTGTGGATTTCATACTCGTCGTTGCTCTTTTGAAAGTGCGACCACGTCGTCGTCATGCATTCCTCAAGATAATCGCCACAAATATCCAATCTAACGGAGCGGTCGGGTCTCGAATCACTGAATTGCGCTGTTTATTTTTGCAGCCGGAGTTTGCGATCGACCTGGATGAGATCAGCCAAGTCGCCACTTGCGAGGAAGACACGTACGACAGTTGCTTTTTTGTGTTTGTGGCGGGAAAGTCACGAACGTTCCGAACGTCAACAAAAGAGAATGCAAGGCTGTGGGTCGAGTCGATTGCAACGCTTGGACTCAACAAGGTAATTTGATACCGTTTCAGTTCCAAAATTGTCGTTGCAAACGCTTGGCAACAAGTGATAGATGGACGATTCAAGTCGGTGTCTTTGGCGCTGTACCCATGAACTCCACATAACAAATTGAGAGATTGTAAAATCCAAGTCTATGCCTCTGGCGGGCAATCAAGGCCGAGAGAGACATGATTCAATTCCGCTGCCTAAGGCGCCGCTTGAACTTCAAGACAAAAGCAGTCAATGCTTCATCGACCCAATCCACCGATGTAGCTGACACGCACACGCATACGCACACGCGCACATGCAATCCTTTGTCCTTCGCAGGCCGTGCGCAGCGCAAGCAACTTGGGTCGGCTTTCGCTGTTCCTCGACCAAGGGGCGCTGGTGAATGCGATAGATTGCGTAGAGAACATTCCAATGGTGGCGCAGGCTGTTGCAAGCAACCACCTCCAGGAGGCACACATCCTCATCAACCGGGGCGCGCATGCTCACTACCTCGTGCGCGATAATTTCCTCAGCAAGGTGCGTTGATTGATTTGTTGTTGATTGGTTGTTGATTGGTTGTGTCATCTGTGCTTGTCATGCTTTTTTAGTTTGTCCGGTTATTTTGTGAGTGTGTGTATGTGTATGTTTGTTTTAGTTATTTTTGGGTGTGACGTGGGCTTGTGTAGTGTGGCTTCCTTGCATCGGTTACTTCGCTTTAGTATCGCCTTATGAATGCACTCGAAGTGACATAGTGAAAAGACTGATATTTTCGACACTGACAAAGTGGACAATCCACACTCCTCTCGGCACCTTGCCTTCCCTCCAGGTGCCATTTGACCGCGTGTTTTCGTTTATGATGGCAAACACCAAGATCGATCCCAACATTGTCTCAAACGACGACATCGGCAACACGCTCATGCACGTTGCCGCGCGTCTCGGGAAGACAGAGGCCGTGATGGAGCTTCTGAGGCGTCGCGTGGAGGTCAACCACCCCAATCGACTGGGCGACGCTCCGCTCCACGTTGCCATCAAGTGCGACATGCGGCCTGTCGCAATCGCAGTGCTCCGCTCGGGCTTGGCGGACGTCAACGTCCCGGCGAAGGATGGAAATTTGCCAATCCATCTTGCTCTCATGCGCAACCAGGTGTGTGTGTGTGTGTGTGTGTGTGTGTGTGTGTGTGTTGTGTGTGGTGACTCTTTTTGTTATCACTAACTTTCCAAAAGTGCCCTTTGGTGTCTCAGCAGTCATCGCATGTATCGGCACTAATTTTTTTGCCTGACCGACTGTTCGTGATCTTTCATACCTTCAGGAGGATGTCGTGAAGGAGCTTGAGACACGTGGCGCAGATATAAACAAACCCGATTCCGAAAAGTATCCCCCGGTGCACTACGCCCTCAAGTCCGCAAATGTGCCGATGGCAACATTTTTTGTTAATCGCGGCGCTGGTGAGTTCGCTGTTGCTTTCTTTCCCCGCACACGCACGCACGCCTGTGCATGTTGATGAAAATGCTCTCTCTCGGGAACCTGAGCATTGCACCAAAGACAATGATCTGAATTGTGCATCTCCTCCATTTATCCTTCGCTCACTAGACGTCGATGCGGTGAACGGAGACGGCGACCAGCCCCTCCACGTGGCCTTGCGAGCGGGGCCGCAGTTTGTTGCCCTTTGCGGGACGCTAGTCAACAAAGGGGCGTCGCTGCACGTGACTGATCACCACGGACGGACGCCCTTCCACTATGCAATGGAGGCCGGCAAGGGTGCGCAACAGCTCATCCGTCGCATGGCCGAAATCGACACTGCTCTTGGCGGAGTCGGCATCAACGTCCCTGACAGGCGTGGTGAGACAGCTTTGATGATGGCGGCGAGGCAGAGGGATGCGGGACTGTTCCAGTACCTCCTCGAGCATCGCGCAAATCCGAATATGCAGAACGACCGTGGGGAGACCGCCGTCCACGTCATCATCGACAGTCGCGTCGAAAACAGTGAGTGGTGTTGCTGTTGCAGTTTCAATAATTTTGAATCGGTTTTGGTGCGTAAAAAGCGAGTGTGTTGTAGGAAAGATGTTTCGTCTCACCACACACAAATATGCCGCACGTATGATATGGTCGTTGCAGAGGCGGCGAGTGCATCAGAGGAAGCTGCAGTGTGCGAGCTCATCAGCGCATGCGTCAAGGAGGGTCTTGATCTCAGCCTGCGGACAAAGGAGACGGGTGACAGCCTCCTCCATCTCACCGTGAAGCATGGCCTTGTTGGCGTCGCCCGGCACCTCCTGTCCTTGCATCCGGCGCTGCTCTCACAGCAAAATGTTGCAAACAACCAGCCTCTCCATCTTGCCGCATTCTTTGGCAGTGTGTCGATGATGGAGCTACTTCTCTCTGCGGGTGCAGATAGAGATGCCCTGGTGGGTGGCTGGATGCAAGACGCATGGTAGTTTTTATGTGTTTCTGGAAACTGATGCTGGATTGTTCTTTTGCGCTACCAATGTGGCGTGAAATGCGCTTTGTGTGGAATGATAAATGTGCGACCTTGCGTGTGCTGATACTTCCGGAATGTGTCTTTGCACATTGGCGACCTCCTTTGCGCACACACAGAACGGCCGCCACGAGACCCCACTGCACATGGCAGTGCGTGGACAGCAGCTGCCAATGACCGAATACCTTCTTTCCATTGGATGCAATCCACACCATTGGGACTGCAACGGCAATTTTCCCCTCCACAGGTGGGTCCGCAGAGTATATTTATATCAATGTATATATGATCCTGTGTTGTGTGTATGTGTGCGCTTCCTATAATTTTGTTTCATACCGCGACACTCTACATTGCAACTTTGTCAATCGAAGGAGACCGTTTTGTAATTTGTTGCATGCACTTGACTCACCACGACATGTAACCCAAACAAATGTGTGTGTGTCTCTCTCTGTCCCTACATGTGGAGTCCATGGGCACAGCGCCCAAGACACTGACTTGAATGTGAATCCTACATCTCCGTCCCTACAGCGCGATCGAGTTCAACCTCGTGGATTTTGTGCGTCATTTCATCGCATACGGGGTGGACATCAACGCTCGGACCGAATCATTTCTCACGTGAGAGCCCGTCCAACCTCTCTGTTTGTTGCTGCTTGTGTTACAATTGTCAGCAAGCTGTTCCATCGACTGCGCCACACAATCGAGTTATTGCATCACAAACGCCAACTTTTCCGCTGTTACTCTCTCTCTCTCCCCTCTTCCGCCCCGAATTCCCTTGGCATCTGTGCTCATGTGCGCAGGCCACTCATGCTTGCGGTGGACAATGACGCCCCAAACATTGTCAGCCTTCTTCTTGTCGCTGGAGCGAACGCCACTCACAGAATGCCTGGAAACCGGTGGGTCCCCACTCGCACATTTTTTATCTGTGTTTTTTGAGTGCCACAAGAACGAGCGTTTCTGGTGAGTCAACCTGCTTGTACTTACATTGCGATGACGCTGACGATCAACACTGTCCTTTGCGATTGTTCAACGATGCGCACTGCCAGGTACACGTGCCTGCACCATGCCGTGTCGCGGACGCTGAGTGCGTGTGCACAGGCCATTGTGCTAAAGTCAAACGGCAAAATAGCACTTCTTGTCGACAAGGACGGAAAGACTGCGCTCGACATTTGCCGGGATCCCTCCGTGTCGTCCCTTCTAAGAATGGCCATATCACAGGCGTAGGCGTCGCCATGGTCGATTACAGCCATCCCATTTTTCTTTCTTCATCGTCTAATCTAATCCATGCGTGCGCTGCCTCTTTATTTTTGAAACCCAACCGACATAAAACACGCCACACTCCCCTTCCCTCACTGCGCGTTTTGCTTGCGTTGTTTTAAGTTTTTAATGCATTTCGTTGCGTATGCGCCATATATCTTTCTTAATACAACGCCCACGACTTGTGAGGGCACATTCCCGCTGTGTGACGCGCATAATAAAATAAGCAATACTCGACAAGAGGATCAGCAAAAGGTACTGCGCTCTGTAGTATCCTTATTATTGTTCAGAATTCAGGTCCTCCACTGGCAGGCCCCGCTTTAATAATAAAGCCGGCCGTGCATCCGGTGCTGAACCGGCGCCAAAGAGCCGGCCGCGAGGAAATCTCAATCCGCCACTCTGTTTTTGTACCTTCAGATTCTTCCAGCACTTTATTATTATGCATGTAGGTTTGTTGCTTGGGAATACATATATGCGCTGCAAACAGCCGAAACATTTACGCGCTTTGAAACTTATTCGACGGCTAAATTGATGAGCACAAAGTGGGCGGCAGTCGTCGACAGTGAAGTACCAGTGACACCTTGTACTAAGTTTAATATTGGCAGTGGACCTGGCGAAGACGGATGCGTCTGCTCGCACTGCCGATAACTTCCCGATGACTTTCCTCGGCATTTGAATGTAACAATGATTTAGTATCCAAGGTCCACACCACTGGGGTTGCTTATCTTATTTACGAATCCTTCAAGAAGATTTTTCTTCAATGCCATCTTTTTCGCTGAAGTACGAATCCCGCCCATTGCGAACAGTGAGAGGTGGTGTGAATCCATGGTCCGTAATTGACTCGGATGCACACAGCAAGTCCTATTATTTCTGAACGGTTTAACCTTTGTTGTGGTTGGCATTGAAGCTCGTCACCATATTATTGTTTACGCGCTTGCTTTTGGGTTTAATGAGTACCAAGGTAGTCCAGTTTGCAACTCTTTTCTATCGCGACATCACGCCTATCCACCACGCGCACCTTGATCTCAGAGTCCCCGAAAAACATGTGCACGGCAATCCCGCGGTCCAATCCTACGCCGGCCATTGGAATCTCAAGCGTTGCCAACCATTCCACCGAGGGATCATCAATATATGGTGCGTTTGGGTTTTGCGTCGCGTAGAAGCGGACCTCAACAGAGGTCGCACCCGCTGATGCAACTGCATAAGACTCGGAAATCTCCTCGTTGACAGCTACCGATTGGCCAAGGTTTACGATGGGGCTGAAGCAGTCGTCGCAGAACGCTCTCCCAGCGTACGTCCGTACACGTCGTCCGATGTGTTTCTGTTCATCATACGGCACGCTGATGGCAACACCGTATGTATAGCGCATAATGTGGCTGAGAATGCGCTCGGGTGCGAGGCCGTACCGCACAGCGCCGCCAACGACAGCTGCACCGGGATCCGTGGGGACGACCACCACCATATTGCCAGTGTTCTTGTGTGCATG
>CALSCR010000792.1:8750-29354 GCA_943704495.1 Pigoraptor chileana
GGGGGATTTACCTGCTCATCGGGCGATCGCAGGTACTTTACGAGCGGCGCAACCGCACCCGCCGAACCAAACGTGACGCGATTGTTGCCCCAGTGGCAGCAGCGAGCAATCGCCTCTGCCAGGTGTCGCCGCAGACGGTCGTCGAGCGTCTGCGCAAGTTTGGCAAGCATCGGCACGACACCGTGATCCGTGATGACGGCAAGATTCTCCTCGTCCTTTGCAATGTTGGCAATTGCGGCACAGACGGACGCAAGGACCTCAGAGTCCTCCGATTTAAGCAGTGAGACGATGAGCTCAAGACCGCCGACAAACGACCGCACCATTTCGCCGGCGTCCTTGGCGTTCTCGATGCACGGGCAAATAGCCCAAGCGGCACTGGCCTGCACATCCGGGTTTGGCGACTTGAGCAGCGACCACAGAAGACGCACGCCATCCAGCTTGTCAATGATGACCATGTTCTCGCTCTCAAGTGCACACGCGCCGACGGCCTTTGTGACGTTAACGAGCAGCGCACGGTTGGTGCCCGTCAGCAGGTTAACCAGGTGCTGGATACCGCCCGCTGACCGAATCGCCTTTCTGTTCTCCGATGTCTGCGCGCACTCGCCGAGCGCGCCGACCACATTGATAAGGACATCCTCTGGCTGACCGCGGAGCAGCGACACGAGGCGGTCAATTGCGCGCAGCTCCTGGAAGCGACCGACATTCTCTGCATTGGCGGCGCACTTCCAAACGGCGCCCGTGGCGGCCGCAAGAAGCTCCTTGTTATCCGTCACGTGCAGCAGGCGCACAAGGGGATCCAGGCCGCCAAACTTGCGGACGAGATCGCGAGTCTCGGGATCTTCTGCGCACTTGAAGATAGCGCTGGCGCAATGTGTCTGAAGCTCTGCATTGGTGCTGTTGAGGTTTGCGACAAGGTGGCGGATCATCCCTGAGGTGCGTATCATGATCCTGTACTGGCCGTCCGAAGAGCACTCCTGCATGATGCCCACGACAGGAATGAGCAGGGCCTCGTTCTGCGACTCGAGCAGCTTGGCAAGCAGAGGCACGGCGCCGGCATTGCGGATCGCCTCCTTGTTCTTGCGCGACTTGGAGCATGACCACAGTGCGAGTGCCCCGCTACGAGCCACGCTGTCGTTGCGAGGCGCCCCAGACTTGTCTCCTTTGAGCATCCGCACGAGCTTGCGGATGCCACCGTAGTGGCGAATGGCGCAGCGATTGCGCGCATATTTTGCGCAGTGGGCAATGGTCTCTGCTGCGAGGCACTTGAGCTCCTCGTTCGGGTCCTTCAGGAGCTCCACAAGAGGTTGAATGCCGTCAAGTTCCGCAATCGCCTTCTTGATCTGGTAGTTCTTTGAGATCTCCTTGAGGATCTGCAGCGCACCGACCTTGCACTTGACGTCCTCGGTATCAAGCAAGTTTATCAGCACGTCCAGGCCACCGACGTCCCGGATGGCGAGCTGGTTTGTTTCGTTGCCGAGGTCAAAGTCGCGCAGGGAGCAGAGGGCAATGATGGTCGCCGTTTGGTTGCCGCCCTTGAGGTACTTGACGAGCTTCTGAATCTGCCAGTACTCGGGCGGGAGCTCCGCATTCGCCTCTTGGCGCTTCTTGTCCTGCGTGTCCTCCTCTTCGCTCTCGTCGCTGTCGCTCTCACTGTAATAGGCATCCTTACCGTCACCGTAGACACCGGGCGTTCGCGTTGCGTTGGGCGACTTGCCCTCGTGGCGCCCGTGGGGAGACTTCTTTCCCCCGCGTGTGGGTGGCGAACCAGGGGCGGTCCGCGCGGGCACCGAGCTTGCGTCCGCAGGGCCCACCGTCCCGTCAATCGGCTTTCCGAGACCAAGGTTGCGCCACTTGGGCGATGGGTCGACAGTGCGCTGCGGGGCATGTGTTGAGTTCGACACGGCCGCCGCCCCCTTCTTCTTGGCCGCGCGCGCCAAGGCCTGCTTCTGTGCGCGGTCTGCGCGCGCCCGTGAGCCTGCACGCTCGCCTGCAGCATCGGCATCCTCGGCGTCTTCGTCCAGAATATTCTCGCCCTGATGGAGCGGAGACCTGGGAAGGGTCAACGCCTCAGCCACTTCACGCTGCTTCCGCGAGGGCTGGTACGACATCTCCTGGCGGTCGATTGTCTTGGCAAAGTGCTTGCTGCGCGCACGGAAAAGTGCGACAAGAGACGGATAGAGATCCCCGACACGGTCGTACGACATGTGCTCCTGGCCGTCGGCGTCGACGGTATATCCGCCGTTGACAAAAAAGCCCCCTGCGCTTGCGGTGATGATAACGCGGTCGCCCTCCATCGGCCGCGCGTCCAGGTAGCAGAGCTCCCCGTAAATCTGCCTCCACGGCGGTGCGCGACAGCCATTGGCAAAGATGTAATCTGCGATGAATAGAAGAGAAAGGCAAAGCGTTACACAGGTGGCGCACGATATCCATTCTCTGATGATATTTGCTCTGATGCTATCGTTGCTGCAAACTGACAATTACAACACGCACCTGATTCCCAATCAATGTTCCGAAGACAGTTCGTGGCATCATTTCCACAGAAGCTCTGAAGAAGCTCGAGCTCCGCCTGGACAGAATCCATGCCAAGGTGAACCTCCCTGTGGAATACAAAAGGTAAAAACAGACCGAGAGTTAGGATCCCCGATCTTGCCCACTACAGACTGATGCTGCTACAATCTGACGCAAGAGTATGCACACGCACTTTGATAGCTCTTGTGTGGCGGCGGCAAGAAGACGCTGGTCGAGGAGGTTGAGTTGAAGAAGAAGGCGGAACATTGCAGAGACGCCCTCTGCCTCAGCCGTCTCCCCCGCCTGCAACTTCTGCACACGCTCGTAAGAAGCAATCAGGGCCGACGCAGTGGAGTCGGCTGTAACGCCACTGACACTGCCGAGCGGATCGTTGTTTGCTGCACGAATCAAACATATTCACAAGGAAGGCCGAAGGAACAAGAACAAAATGAGCAAGGGGCTTCAACGCGACACAAACGATTTTGCAAGGCATGAACAACCGAAAGGCCAAAACAACCGCGACGAGCACCTTCAATACAGGCCTGGAGCTCCTTAATGCGTCTCGTGCCGGCATACGTTAGCACCCGACTGAGAAACTCAAAGCTGCTGACTTTGACAACATAGAGATTGTCTCCCATCTGCTCGAGGTGCAGGAGGGGCTTGCCGTCGATGCGCTTCTCCTTCGACGAAACACCAGACTTGTCGCTATCGTTGTCATGAATGTCGTACTCGGAAGCATGTCTGGACTGCGCAAAGTCCCCAGCGCGCAACACTGTCTGCCACTGCAGTGGGCGCGCAAATTCGACGGCCGCCTCGCGCGGGTTGTTCTGCACAAGCACCTCAACCGCCTTCAGCAGCTCGTATAGAAACGTCTCGTTGCGCGTGGTCATGTCGACCTTGTCGCCGCTGCGACCGCCAGTCGAATCAGTGGGAGGTCCACCGTAGCGGGCCGTCCACTGAACACGGCGCGAAATCGACAACCCCATTTCAACAAAAGTGAGTGTCCAAGCTTGATGTGGTTCAGCCTTAAGCCTTCAAGTGACTTGAACGGTTGTGTCTGCCGCGCCACAACGCCGCAGATGAGCGAATGCGACCCCTAATCACCGGGGCGCACACAGTTAGTCAGACAGAAAAGAATTGCTACTACAATATAAATCCTTGAGAAATGCACGATCGGTGTCTATGTTGCTGGTTTATGAACAGTTCTTTCAACAACTGGGGGATGCAAAAAGCACAAAGGCTCCGCGCTATGTGGGCCTTCGTTGTCATCCGTGGCGGTCGCATGGCAACGGGCGGATTTCACTCCAGTGGGAACAGGGATTATCCGGAATCACTATCGCCATAATTTTCTAACCACCCCGGATGATGTGGTGGCTTGTGTTCAAGTGTGCGTGAGAGAGAGTGCACCATCGCTCGCCTATAAAAGGAGGGACAGGCATCCCAATTGTATTCTTCCTTTTCGCGTTCATCTTCACGGCAAGGTGTGTTGCTGTTGTTGTGTGCATCTATATCTGTGTTGATCATGATGTTACACACTCTATTCAGCGCGGATTGCTGTATTTTGGTTCGATGGCGTGATGATGGCGTGATTTGCTTTTTTAGATTGAGTGGTTGAAGGCAACCGATTGCGAGCCGTCTGACCCCTGCCTCCGTGTTTTTTTTTTAACAGCACCTGAAAATGCGCGCGAAGTGGCGAAAGAAGCGCATGCGTCGGTGAGTGTGTAACTTATGTTAGAGTTTGGTAGTGCATTTCTTGAATTTGTCGAGTTGCGTCATATTTCAGTCTGTATGCATTCAACTGATATCCGGCAATTTTCTCCACCTTGCTTGTCCCTTGCAGCCTCAAGCGCAAGCGCAGAAAGATGCGTCAACGCTCGGCATAAGCTTCCCTTGCGGGAAGCCGGCCCACTAGCGATCGACTGAGGCAGTGGCATAAAGCGGCCCGCCATTGCCGAGTTGATTGCGGCGCGGGGGTTGTCATCATGACGGCCTCTGTGCTGTGCTTCAAGCGTCGCTGTGGGATTAATGGGCGCGTCGTGCCCGGTCTGCACGCGCACCCGGGACATCCGTCTGTTCTCATCATGGAATAAATGGGCTGTTCAACCAAACATTCTCAACCAAACCTTCTGCTTGTTGACGGGCGGAAGAGGATTCATGAATTTATTGTTTGAGTCAGTTTTTAAAGTAGACAGAAAGAGATTCTTCAAAAAGGATATAAGGTTCGAACACGCGACTGCTTTGCATCACTTCACCACGTGTTCCAATTCAGGCCATGCGGACGGATGGGCATCCTCAAATAAGGCTCGTAATATGTGCGCAGCGCGTGTAAAAGCAACAACAAGGTAGTCTTGCGGCACGAGCCATAAAACAAAAAGGAAGACGGCCGGCAGTAGAATTGGAAGGGAAGCACACAGTAGGCAAGCAACGCTAAGCCACGTGTTTCCCTCAAGAGTGTGAATCTCGCTGCGCTCCTGGCGTGTGCGAGTGCCTTGCCCTTGCGCAAAGTCGCCAAATTTGTCCACTCCTTTCGCATCAAGGCTTCCGTTTGTCGACTGTGCTTCCCTGTGCTCTGCGCCACTTGGCAGATCGACCAGCCTTGGTGGCGGTCGGGGCCTCTGCGTGACCGTGTCCACTGTGCGCACTAACGCCCGACGAGTGGGCGGCATCGGCGCAAAACCTTGCTCTTATGAGGCAAATTGTATGTGGGCGAAGCTGATTGGTTTTGCAACGGCGAGACAGCTGTTATGGTAATAATAATAGTGTAATAGTTTTCGTGGAAGCGAACTTAATACAAATGCCGTGCGTTGGTCATTTGCACTAATTATGCCAGACGTACAGCTGTGTCGTGGAATCAGCTGTCGACATCGACCTCAAGTAAATTAATTCACTAAAACGCGCACGCCATAAATTATCTTGCGAGTGACTTACAGCATCAAGATTAGTGATTCGAACAAAGGGTAGCCGCAAGTGTCACTTTCATTGGTGGTAAATGGAAGGACACAAACTGAATCAATGTGCATGCCGTAAACGAACGGCGCAACGCAGGCGAGACAGGAAAACAAAGCTGTGAGAAAAAGAAAAGAAGAAGGATTATAATACACAGACGGGCGGGTCATTTAAACAGACAACCCAATGAGGAGCGTTTCGCACACACAGACGCACGCATCGGGCATCCCCAAGCGCACTCTGTGGAGGACGGCCTTAGCAGCAGCCGCCTTTCCTGCGCGCCGCATCGTCGTCGGCACGAACCAAATCCACCTTCGCGCCTGCGTTTGCACCCGCGCCCCTGGGCTCGTTCTTGGGCAGTTTCTTGGCTACATACGCACGGTGGACAAGTAGCAGCACAGACACCACGACATACAGATATCAGTTGGGGTCCAGGTGACAGGAGAATCAGCCATCTGGGCCAGTCGCCCGTCGAATGCACTCAAAAGTATCCTGAGGAGGGAAAATAGAGGCAAGAACAAGTCCAAACACCCACCAATTGCAAGGAAGATCTCGTTGACGTTCATGGCCGTCTTGGCGGACGTCTCCATAAACAGCAGGCCGTTATCCTCCGCGTATGCGTTTGCCTCCTACAATGCAATTTTGCAATGCAGGGTATGATGCTTAAGCGGGACACACAACATACTGACAAAAATGGGTTAACTAACTAACGCTAGAGGCGCATCAAAATATCTGGCACGACATCATCACCTCAATACATTCCTAATGCAAAGGTCGAGCGTAAAATACCCACGTCATACTCAACGCCTCGCTTTGCTCCAAGATCAGCCTTGTTGCCAGCCAATGCAATTACAATGTTTGGGCTGGCCTGTCGCTGGAGCTCCTTCACCCACGTCTTTGCGCGCCCAAAAGTGTCGGGATTTGTGACATCGTACACAACAATCGCAGCCTGTGCACCGCGATAATACATGGGAGCGAGACTGTGGTACCGTGGATACAGAAAGGGAAGCGGAAGCAGAGGAAAAACGGAAAGATGGCGAACAGCAGAATCGACGTCATTCAAATCAATGGACGGGGCGGGAGAAGGGTTAGGGGAATAAAGACATCAATTCCATTAACATTAACAGTCACAAATAATCTGATCCATGCGATTGGTATTTTCTTGGCCAGCAGTGTCCCAGATTTCAAACTTGACGGTCGTGTCATCGAGGCAAACAGTTTGCGTGAGGAAAGCCGCTGTAATGACGAAACAAAAACAGAAAGTTGTGAGTCACGCAAACAAATGACGAAAGGGGTGTTATGTCTCGGTTAATATTCAATGCAAGTCGGTGTGTGTGTGTGTGTGTGTGATTGGTTGCGTTGCGTTGCAGCGAAACCAATGGCGAACAATTCAAACAAACCTCCGATTGTGCTCTCTTGGTACTCCTGAAACTGTCCCTTGACAAAGCGCAGCACAAGAGAAGACTTGCCGACAGCAGATTCGCCTATTTGTGAGGTATATTCCATGCACGCAAAATAATGAGTCATGTGTGCAAATAAATAAATGAATCAATACGTGCGTCACACAACAGCAAGGCACACAACATTTACACCCATGTGATTTCATAAACGGACGGCACATGCATACGTCACCGCACATATACAATTTGGATTGGCATACCGAGCAGCACAAGTTTGAACTGGCATATCTTTCCTGTGGTTGCGCCAGCGGGGCGCTGTGCGGGTGCACGATTTGCCATGATGTAATCAAAAATAACGATAACGGTTCAAAGTTCGAGATGACGCCGAAAGACGACGCTGTCCAATTCAACTGCGCAAAAACAATTGGCACGCAACTTTTTGCTGCCTGACGCGAGATATAAGATATATGTATATATAAAAAACTAACTTGAGAAAGCAAAGTATATCAAAGTGATTAACTTTTTTCGTGTTGACTCGGTAGATTTTGATGATTTAGGTGTTTATCGGTGACAACCCACAAAGCCGACTATCGCGCGAGTGTGGCTGTAGCAGGCGAATGGTCAACCGCAGTGCATTTGCATTCGGCGGGAGTGAAGGTCGCGGGATGTGTGTGTGTGTGTGTCTGTCTGTCTCTCTCTCTCTCTCTCATGTTGTAATTGGCGTCGTCACCCACCCGGCATATTTAGATTGCAATGCCGTGCATTTTGCGCACGAATAATCGCATCCATCTCAGTTTAACATCCGTGGGCATTCTGAGAGCCGTGCCCAATTATGGGTGTCTTCATAGTGGCGCCATACACTCCAGCCAACGAAATAATTTTGCGGTGTCACCGCAGCCAAAAGTGAACGTAGGGGGGGGGTTCGCCCGACACTTTGAATTGAGAAAGTCATCGAAATGTATGCCAAAAAAAAATACATTAAATCACGTGAAAGTCTTTGGTCACGTGACTGTCCCACTATTTGCCAAGAACCCTTGCTATTTACGGGTTGAGTGTAGTAGTATCAGCAGGAGCTAATGACCAGGACCTGGTCATTAGCTCCTGGTATCAGTGAGGCGAGCCGGCCCGGCTAAATGTTCTTTCGTCTCAGGGAACAGAATGACTGATTGACTGACTGACCATCTGACCTCTCGACCGACCTCGTCGTTCGTGAGGTGTTACTGACTGAGACGACCCACTGAGCGAGTCAGCTTAGAGATCAGAGCGCCTGCGCCTTCCGCTGCGGGCGTCCGCTTGCCGGCGGTCGGTCGGCCCATCGGATCCAGCTGTGATACTCTCAATGAACGGTTGCGGATGAGAATATCGCAGTCGGGAATCTGTTTGCAGGACTGAGTCCGAATGCCAAGATTCGCTGGCCCGGCGGCCGGTAATCGATTGCGCATTATGCTCACTCCACTGAAAGTGCTCCTATCAGTAACTCGGCGGTTCATGGCCTTTTGAAAAGTGAACATTACTACTCAATGGTTGCGCAGTTTTGGCACTGCGGTTAACCAGCCATTTCCGACTGCGACGGCCTCAGTGATTGCTGCCGACGGAGCCATTCCCCGGCGCGCAGTCACTGAGTGCCCGGGCGGCCGCAAGTGCCGGTACGGGTCAGCCGGAATGCGAGTGGCGGAGCCGGCTAGAGCTACTCAGCACTGCGGCGCCCACTGCCGGACGAGGCATCATATGGCTATCATTTTGTCTATTCAGCAAGGGGGCATATGCATAATCCAACTGTGTCTACTTTTCTGGTCGCCGCAGTGCCATTGCCGGCCACACTGTGCCGGAAAACAGTCCGCAGCCCCGGTTCAGTCGGTATCGGACAGAGGGCAGTCAACTGGCTAAAATTAATAAAATAAATCGGGTGTCTGGCAGCTCCCCTCAGTGGCCATGACTCACACACACACGCACAAGGTGCACGCATTGTGTGGCAGTGGCAAGCTATCCTGGAACGTCGAAGTGCTTGAGTGCTGAAAATGCAGTATTGTGCAACGCTTATGCATTCATACTTGACTTAAACAGTGCCAATCACGCTATTGAACTGCCGAAAACGAACCCATGTGACCTAAATCCCTTATTGACCCATTTGGTTTTTTGTGGCTTGGGTCAAAGCACACAAATGCCACGCGGGCGGATCATGCGTCCACTTTATAACTCTGTCATGGCAAAGGTGCTCGTTGCCTTGATCATGGTGTCCTTAATCTTACCAACAACAGATGGTGAGTGAGTGGTGTGTGAAGTGTCTGTAAATGTATATTGTATGTTGCCTGTTGTGTGTAGATGGATGGTGTGCTACCCATGTCGTGTGCGTGTTGGTTCTGTCATCATGGCATGTATTGCACGTCCCCACACATTGTGGTGGTCCGTTGGTGACATGCTTTATTTCATGTCAGGCAGTCTCCTTTCCCCTCTTCGTGCGGTCGGACGAATTCTCAAACAATGTTGGCTGTTTTTGTTTGCTGCACAGCGGCAACGGCAAGTGTAATCAGTGCGACCACTTTCATGGACAATACACTATATTCGATCAGCCAAGAAAGCTTCAGTTCTTACAGGACAGTTGGCTCACTCGCGGTCAAGTACGGCGACACGTGGATGCCGGCCGACTTCACGGGTGAGTTGTCGCTCTAGAGCAATCAAACCAGGTGTCGCGGGGGTGCGTCACACACCCTGGGAGCCGACTGCCACACTCTGACCATTAAACCTTCGCATTTAATTTGTGGCCAATGCAGTGCCTTCATTTACCAACATCCCGGCCTCTGGGGGTGTGTGTGCCAGGGGGCTGCCGTCCATGAATCTTTTTGCGTACAACGTGAGCTCCGACTACATAGAGACGCCACCTGGGCAGGCATTTCGTGTGCGTGTGTCGACAACAACCTCGGCCAATGCAACGACTGGGTTTACGCTGATGACAACGGCCACGGTCGTGGGAGGGTCGACAAAGTCATTTCGGTACTATGCGTTTGGCTGCCAGGGGCTGTCGGTGAACGGCGCGCCGGTGTGCATCCCGACCATTATGGACCTTTCCGCCGCAATTCTCAATGAGACAGACCGATTTGTCGTCAGCGGCTCTCCGATTGCTTTGCTTCCCTCCACCCGCTACGACATTGCCGCGCGCATTCACAGCGGCAGAGTGGCCGTGATGGTCTCGTACAGCAACCGCACGATCAGTGCGTTTATTGAGTGTGCACCCGCTCTCGAGGCTGCGCTGCCGTGGGCCAAGCTGCGCGACCAGACTGGCCTCCCCATTGCAGAGGACACCAACCTCAATGCGACCACGCTGTTTGATTTCTTCGGGTTTTTTGGGGGCGCACTGAATTTCACACTCTGCGTCTCCGACTTCACTATCGACAAGTTGGACAAGGATTATGTGTCGTAAGTACCGCGGCGTTGGCTGACCCTCCGGCTGCTGTGTGCGCGACGCACGTCATCGCTTCTACGACACTGACTTGAATGCTCATCTCTTTTATTTGTCGAGTCCGTATACACGCCTAGGACAGTGGCCTGAATATTGGCCTGAATATCGTATTTCTCTCGCTTTTTTCGCGTCTCTGAGCATAATATCTTCATATGCTCCGTGTCTGCTCCTTTGTTCTCTCTGTAATTGATGGGTTGAGGAGTCCTTGGGCACAGTGACTCATACACTGACTTGAATCCTACATCTCTGATTGATGGGATGCTTGTGTTTGGTCAGGCTGCTGGAATCATGCAGTACCCAAATACCCAAAGTGGTGTGTTGAATGTATAAAATCGACGCTCCGTCTCTTTGCGTGCGCAGGTACCCGCTGACCGGCGTGTACACACTCAACATCGACACATTTGAGACGCCGCCTGTTCTCCCGCCGTGGTCCTGGAGCAGGTGGCCCGCCTCCTGTGAGTGCATTCGCCACTGCCCATACCTCTGCTGTCTGTTTCAATTTCACAGTAATGTGTCTAATGTCGTGTGATGCGCCATTCGTGCACTCCACCCTCCGACCCGCCGACTGACTGCACGTTATTTGGCCCTTGTCCAGTCGGCTACTCGATCCCCATGCCAAACGCCACGGAGGGCTCCAGCGCCTGCGCTTCGGTGCCGTCGGGAGCAATGTATATGCTCGACCGCCGTGGGAAAATGTACATCAACGGCATTTTTGGGTTCACCGCTGATGCCTCAGCTGACTTTGGGTATGTTTTGCGCGGGTTCAACTCGACGTCGCTGGAGGCAGGCAACCAGACACTTCTTTTTGCGGGATGTCGGCGCGGATCCGCGCGCTACATGTGTGTTCCGACGGTGTATTCGCTGGACGGCAAGTATGCGTGGACGTCCAAGGAGCGCCCGCTGATGCCGAGGACGTGGTACCGCCTTCAGATGAACTTTTTGCCCAGCCAGGCCATCCAATGGACCCTGGAGTCGATGGATGGATTCGGCATCAAAAAGGGATCCAGCCTGCTTTACTCACTCACAACCTCAACAGGGACTGGTCGTGCAACCTTCACGGCCGCTGGAGTGAGTGTCGCTGTTGCCATTTCTGTGTGTATGCATAGCACAGTAGCCTCACTTGAAATGGAGCAGTTGTTGCACCCACTGCGTCTGTTTAAGGCTGCATGCGCTCAATGGAAAGCGATGATAATGTGTCGTGTGTGTTTGGTGATCGTCCAGGTCGGTTTTGTCATGAACGATCCCTTCGGGCTGAAGCCGGCGGAGACAACCGGCGAGGTGTGCATCGACTCATTCCAGGTGACCGCGGACCTCAGTAATTTGGATCCCGGGCCAAACGAGGATAGCATTATTCTCTGTCCATCCACCTGCACTTGTGTTGGCCGCACCATAACAGCATGCACGGGCAGTGGCGTCGGCAATGTCGCATCCCTGTAAGTATCATGTGTGTTTGGTTTGGGCTCGCGATTGTGTATTGTGTATATGTTGTTTTAATATTTAATTGCGGGAAGGAGGGGGGGGGATGCGAGTGATAGAGATTGGACATGTGTCTGTAGTGTGTTTTGTTGTTCGGCTTTTTTTTATGATTTGGCGCGTTTTTGTGTCTTTTACTCGCACATTCACATCACTCCGCTGTTTGTTTCACAGGGGATGGGCGGGAAAGGGCATCAAGAAAATATTGCCGGGCGTTTTTTCAAACATGTCCAATGTGCAGACTGTGTAAGTGCACATGCTTGCACCCTTGCATGCACACAGCTGATTGTGATGTTCGGTGTTTCCGGTGCAATCGCAGCCGCTGCGGAATGGATTGAGTTCTGGTGCTGTGTGTTGTTGGCGTCGGTTTCTCTGTGAATTTCGGGTGTGGACTACCCATGACCCTTTGTGACGACCGTTCGCCCTCCCCGCTCACACTTGCAGCGATCTGAGTAACAATCTTCTCAGTGACTTGCCAATGGACTTGTTTCCAACACTGCCGAATCTCCGCTACCTGTGAGTGCTCCTTTGTTCATCACTCGATGTCATGTAACGCCCACCAACGGCTGTTATCTGCAACTGACTAGACTATGAAAGATGCCGCATTTCGCCCGGATGCCTTCTTTGTTCAAAGTACTCTTTCTCTCTTGTTGTGGAGTCCGTGTGCATGAGTGGCGCCTGCCCTGCGTCACTTGCTTGAATCCCACAGCCCATCAACTATTGACGGCGATATATTGACCGCTCTCGACAATGCGCAGAAACCTCGATCAAAACTTCATCAGCGACATTTCGTTCCTGCAGAACCTGACGTCAATTATTCGCTTGTGAGTTTGGCACTGCCAACATCCACATCATCACACTGCATTTGCGTATGAACCGCACTGCTCGCGGCTCCTGGATATCTCTCTCACACACAATCACACACTATCTCTCATTTTCACTCACCGTCAGTCCGCTCATTCGTCCCTCGTGTGTTGTGCGCGCTCTGTTGTGACGCTACACAGGGATCTTGATGGGAATCAAATAACCGACCTGCCTAAGTGCATATTCGGCAAGATGAAATCGATGTCGCAGCTGTGAGTTCGTGCTCCTGTTTGGACAGTGTATGTCCACAAAGGTGTCATATTTTAGTGTTGTGAAGTTTATGGCACCGTCTCAGCCTCATCATCGTTGGTCGGTGGTGGGCTTACTTCACCATGTGGCGTGTGCAAATTGTTGTCCATTCGGACTGCGGACGAGTGTGTCGTACTGTTGGGATTGGATTGCCTTTTGCGCATGTGTCGGCAGTGGCAAGCCCAACGCACTTTGCCTTCCACGGACTGATGCGATCTGTGCCTCTGCCCCTGCAGGTACCTGACGAACAACCGGATTGCGAGGCTGGACGGCGCGTGTTTGGAATCGGCGACACGTTTGAGTAGCCTTGACTTGCGGTACAACCTCATAACAACTCTTCCGCCGGACTTTCTTAACAAAATCAGTGCCGACACAGTGTGAGTGCAGTCGCGTGATCGAATGCGGCTATGCAGATGGTGGAGAATGATGATGCTTGTGAGGCATTGCTTTATATCTGTCTGTCCTGGATCATTTCTTCATTTTCGCATTCGTGCACGTTGAGGGCGTCTTGACTATGGTGGGTCCTCGCACACGCTCTCACGTGGTGTCACGTGGTGTCGGGATCGCCATAATAATTCACGAATCGTTGTGTGTGTGTGCGCGCAGGAGCATTGGGTACAACCGCATTGGTCCACAGGCAAGGCCTATTCTCAGAAGCCGGTTTATGAATTACCTGTGAGTTCATTTGACGATATCAGTCTTGTGGGCAATGTGTTTGTTTGTGTGCATGTGTGTCTCTTTCACTGCACGTGTGGGTGTGTGGGTGTGTCTGTGTGTCTGTGTGTTGTGTCTGTGTGTGCTCGATATTGTGATCAATGCACCCATACAACCGTATTGACTGCGCACCCTTCTTTGTGGCGTCTCACGTGATCCTCCGTCGTTTTTGCAGAGACTTGAGTTACAATCTTCTCAACGAAAACGACATTAGCGGGCTGTTCGACAACGCCGCTCTCAACATTCTGTGGGTTGCGAATGTATGCCTGCGCTGCTGTTGGTTTTGTCTCTCTCTATTACTCCATGCCGTGAATTAGTGTTGCCAATTGGCTTCTCAATCTCGCTCTCTCTCTCTCTCTCTCTCTTGTAAAGTCCATGGGCACAGCGCCTCAGACACTGACTTGAATCCTACATCTCTCTCTCTCTCTCTCTCTCTCTCTCTCTCTCTTGTTGGAGTCGATGGGCCCAGGCCTAAGGCGTTTTGAGTACTGAAGATCTCTTTGTGGATCAGAGCCTATGACACTGACTTGAATCCTATACCTCTCACTCTCTCTCTCTTGTGGAGTCCATGGGCACAGCGCCTGTGACACTGACTTGAATCCTACATCTCTCTCTCTCTTGCGGAGTCTTGTGGAGTCCATGGGCGCAGAGCCTATGACACTGACTTGAATCCTACATCTCTTGCGTAGTCCATTTGATTAACCTCTTTTCCTCCCCACTTTTTTCGTTCTCTGTCATCCCTCATGTGTTGCATGCAGAATTCTCAGTGGTAACTACATTTCCAAACTGACGCGGACGACGTTTTCGGGCCTTGCATTTCTCCAACGCTTGTGCGTACTCTGCCAGTCGTGTCATTCGCGCCTCATGCGCCCCTGTGTCCAGTGTTGCTGATGTGTATGAGAGTGTGCATGTGAGGATGAGTGTGAAAGTATGCAGCAGTGCCTGGCAGCCCCTCCCTGAGTCGGTCAACCATAAGCATGTCGTGCTAAGCGCGCTCCACATCCCATCCAAACACACCCCATCGCATGCAGGGACCTTATGGACAACTTCATCACGTATGTGCCCGCAGAGGCATTTCGCGACGTCAGCTCCCTTATTTCGTTGTGAGTCCCACGTGAACACAGACACACCCTATCACATGCACTCAGTCCCTGTCTCTCTCTCACACTCTCTCAATGTGTTGTGAAGTACACGGGCGCAGTGCCCAAGACACTGACTGAATCCTGCATCTCTCGCCCGTCCTTTATCGATGCGCCTGCATTGCGTGTTTGTTGCACACGCACATTGCCCCGTCTCCATGCATGGCAATGCACTGTTAAATTCAACTGATGCTCATTTACGCTGCAGAGCACTCACTCGAAACCAAATCACGGCTGTGGAAGACTACGCCTTTGCCGTGCATTACGCCCTTAATTATCTGTAAGTACGCGCCCTGAGTGCTGTGTGTAAATCAGCTGATCCGCTTCTTGTTTTGTGTTATCTGTGTCTACATTGGCATTAAAATGTCTCTTGTGCCATGAAATCACCACACGTAACTAAACGGGTGAATATTATATTCCGGCTGCAACCACCGTCTCCAATGCACGCACACCACGCGCTCACGCAATACATATGCGACCCATCCAGCTCGTTTGAGAAGAATCGCCTCACAACGCTGTCTCCGTCCGTCCTCCCCCCGGATGTTTTCCAGTCGGAGCGCTCTTCTGTCATCATGATTGACAATCCGGGCAGCGGCAACAACATGTGCGACAAGGCCAACAACTGCGTCCCTGGCACGTGCTTTGCTTGCTTTTGCATGCCGGGCTTCCGCGGCGCGTCGTGCGATATCCCCTGTGCCCCGGGGACTTACGGACTCGGCTGCGAAAAGGTATGTGACTGCGACGGCGAGTGTAACACAGTGTCCGGGTGCGTGTGCGCCGACCCCCGACGCTACGGTCCGCGGTGCTCCCTGACTTACCCGCCGGAATCAATTGTGCCGACCGTCACTCTGGCGCGTGCGACAATGGCAAACATCACGTGGGACCCGTCGCAATGCATCGGGTGCGCGTTCCGCCTGGAGCTTGCCTTTCGGTCGGAGCGCACGACGCTTGTGCCATTTGGGACCCCCGTCCTGCTGCGCCCGGATACGTCGTTCTACGTCGAGGAGAGCCTCTTTCCCAACAGCTACTTTTACGCCATCCTCACAGCAGTGCTAGCCGACGGCACAAACTCGCTTGGGCTCCCCGTCATGTTCATCACGAAGAGCGAGAGCAAACCGGACCCGCCATCGTCGCTTTCTGCCACCACAACAGACAACTCCATTACCGTGTCATGGAACACCGATTACGCGGACGCCAACGGACGCCTCTCCGGCTATCGCATTGAGCTCCTCGATGCGCGGGGGCCAACAATCGTTGCTTCGGGGACGGTTTCGCGAGGGATTGCGCTGTACACCTTTGAGAGGCTGTCGGCAGGGTCGCGCTTTGTGTGTCGCGTGTACGCAGAGAACATCGCGGGGAAGAGTGGCGCCGCAGCGCTTGATGTGCAGACGGCCGCATCGCCGGTCGCAGTCGCAGCTGCGTCGACGGGAGGACTGTCGGGGGCGTCGCTGGCGGCGGCGATTGCGGTCCCCACCGTCCTGATCAGCACGCTCGTATTCGCGGCCGCCGTGTACTGGATGTACCAGCGTGCGCGTCTCGCAAAGAGCCGAGAGACGCACGCCGCATTCCTGCGCGAACACGTGTCGCGGCGCCAGGAACTGCTCGCCCACGAGATCAACCGCGAGAATCTTGAGTTGCATGGCCAGTTGGGAGGTGGGTGGCCCCTTGTTCCTGCGTTTGTGCGATTTATGGCCAAGAAGCACTGGCCTCAACCCCTCTTACTTTTGCTGTCTTTGCAGAGGGCGAGTTTGGCCTCGTGTACCAGGGACAGGTGGGCTTGTGGAGTGCTCTTGCTGTTATTGTTGTTGTTGGCGTCTGCGCACACCGGTGTCTCTGTATCGTTGCCTGTGGTTGTCATGCCCTCTCCAACAAACACATGCATGAATACCGCGCGATATCCACGCACCTCACCGTCGCCCACGACACCACGCACGCACTGCAGGTGTTTGTGAACGGTGCATTCCGCATCTGCGCCGTCAAGAGCCTCAAATTGACGGCGACTCTCGAAACGCGCACCGAGTTCATTTCGGAGGCCGGGTTGATGCTCGGACTGAGCAATCCAAACGTCGTCTCGCTTGTTGGCGTTGTCACGGAGACGGAGCCGGTGCGTGTGTGTCTCCGTGTCTCTGGCACCCTGTGCGGCGGCGGCTGCAATGCAGGGCATGCGCTCGGGTTCTCCGCCATCCCTGCCCGTGGTATCTTCTCCATTGTGTTTGTATTTGTGGGCAATGGCCTGCATCGATGAATTGTGTTTCACATGCATGACATTATGCCTCGTCCTGCTCAGATGCTGATCGTGATCGAGTACGCGCCCTACGGCAACCTGAAGCGCTTTGTTGACGCAATCCCCCAACACAAGCGACGGGTGACGACATCTGTGCGCCTATTGATCAACTTTGCATTCCAGGTGCTGTCTCGGGTTTTCATCCCTTCTTATGTTTCTGATTGTCTGCGTGTGTGTTGTGTGTGTGTCTGTGTGTTGTGTTTTCTATGTGTACATGAATGCGCACTCATGAAGTGAGTCTCAACCCAGGCCCTTGAACTCTCGATGCCCCCCCCCCCCCCCTGCCGTTTTCTCCATAACGCCTGCGGTGCTGTTCAGATTGCGTGTGGCATGGAATACCTCACCACGTGCAAGATTGTTCACCGTGACCTTGCCGCGAGGAATGTGATGGTCGGCCAGGTGTGTGCAAGTCGTGCGTGTCCCATGTCGGCTTTCGTACACTGTGGCATTGTGCCTTGCTCGTACCTGCGTCTGAGTGTGTGCTATTTCCTGCAATGACGCTTAACGTATTGGTGACCGCCCTGACCCGTTTCCACAACCTCCCAGGACGCATTCGGCGAGTATGTGCTTAAAATTGCCGATTTTGGAATGAGTCGACGCGTGCAATCCGACTATTACCGCAAACGGGCTGGTGGAAAGCTACCTGCAAAGTAAGTCCTTCATACCGCCCGAGCATTGCTGTGTATTGGCTGTGTATTGGCTGTATAATAGCTGTGGCCAGATGCCCCTCACTTCGACATTCACTGTGGCTATTCTTCACTGGCACTGACTGCTCCCATATAATCGCCCTGCGTGCTGTCTCTCTATTCTCACCGCTGCGAATCCAGGTGGTGTGCGCCAGAGTGCCTGTCGCGCAGGGTGAGTTATGTCTGAGTGCCCGATGACTGTGCGTCCCGTGTGGCTCGCCGGTTGGTCGGTGCCTTGTCCTGGACCTTCAGTTGATCCCCCACAATGTGCTTTGCCTATGCCTATCGAATATTCTCATTCTTTGCCGATTGTTTTCTGCCGTTTGCATCGTGCTCAGTAGCGGAGTGAGTCCGTGTGTACAGTGGAGATATATGGTTCCATGTGTGCCGTGTCCACTTGTTCATCACATGGCACTTAATTGCGAATTCCTTCTGCAGGTGTTCAACGAAAAGACGGATGTTTGGGCATTTGGTGCGTTGTGATTGCACGATGCTTCTTTCATTGCTTCTTTGATTGTCTCATGCTCTACTGCAACTCTTTTGGCAGTTGCAGTCGCAATGTTCGTTTTTGTTTGTTTGTTTGTGTTTTTCATTTTGAAGTCAGGGTAAGGTGTGCATTCATTAGTCACTCCTCCCTCACCTCATTTGGAGAATGGTTTTACCGCCCATCCCGATTGTGCACACTTCACGCACACATTCTCCGCACAACCAACCACATAAATAACATCTCCATGACGCACGCCATCGCATCGCAACAACACAGGCGTCACTGTCTGGGAAATGTTTTCCTTTGGCGAGACTCCGTATCCGGGGGTATCCAACTCGGACATTTACAAGCACATTCTCGCCGGACACCGCCTGACGCGGCCCTCGGCATGCCCACGCGACGTATACGACATACTGCGCGAGTGCTGGGAGCGCGAGCCCACGGAGCGCCCAGCATTCAACCAGCTTGCAGACGCGCTGGACGAGCTGGCGGACAGCGCACTCGCTGATCCAAACGACATTGAGGGCGGCGGAGATGTCCCACTCGCGCCGATCAGCGCCGGCGCAACTGACGAAACCAGGACACCTGGTGACGCCCACAGCTCACACGCCGACAACGCATCGAGCACCGGCGCCAACGACTACGTCATGTCACCGCCGCTGGACGGACCTGGTGCTGGCAGGGGATCGGGGCTTGCCCACCAACACCAACACCAACCCCCACACACACAGCCACAGCCAAAGCGCCTCGGCATACCCACCATATCAGTGAACATGGCGGAAACCAACGTATCAAGCGACTGTCTGGTGGTCGATGACCAGAGCGACGCAGGGTCCTGCGAGGCAGAGGCGCCGGGAGTGGCCACAGCGCAGAGCAGAACGCACCGGCGACGCCCGTCCAACATATCCGAACCTGGCGCACCGCGGGCAGGACACCGCCGCATGTCGTCCGCCAGTGGCGCTTCGTTCGCAAGTGGCGCGCTGGGTGCCATATCGGGAGGTGTTGGGGGCGGAGAGGGGGTTGCGGACGGTCGCCGCACTGCCAAGCGCCGCCTCATCAGCCAGGGCACGCAGACAGCCGCGGAGGAATCCCCGTACGACAATGTGGATCGGATATAGCCACATACACTTCATGCATTGTGTTATCCATTATATCCATGATATTCATCGTATCCACACGCCTCGCAGCCGCTTCCGCTGCTCATTTTGCACTAAACCGCAATGGTCACTGGCCATTGATGACCAATCCCAATCTCCCGCTCAGGGCAGTCACGTCCGCAGCTTGCGCACCAACCACATCTACCCAGCAGTGCGATATGGCCCTCGCGCGCATTGATGTGCGGGTGACGAGGCGAGGCATACAATATTGGAGGAGTTCTCCCCCCTCAGTCGATGCCGAATCCCATTGTCTCACATATGGCAATCCCGAGCTTCTCTTTGAGTTGCAACAGCGAGCGATACGGCGGAAGATCAATGCGGTTAAAGCTGCATGCAAACAAACGCAAAATGAAGAAAGTGAATAAACAAGCAAGGGTTAGAGGAAGAGTAGCGCGGCGGTGGCTGTGAATACATCAACAAGGGCAACAAGACATCGGCACACAAAACACCATGGCCATGCAGTGCAAACAGAGTCCAAACAAAGCCCAAACAGCAGACAGAAGCAGACGAGTGAGTGCACTTGCCATGTGTGGCTCCGGGGGAGCGCATTTGCGTCCATGTTGACAAGCAGTTCGATCATGAATTTGCGGGGGCCGTTGCTCCCTGCAGTAGCACGTGACGTAACAATGCACGATGCACGCCACAATAGCGACACGTTACCAACGCATTCTTGCAACTGGTGACCGCCCAAGAAAAACACTCACGCACATACACACAGCACGCACTAATCCAATCACAAAGAGGCATGCTGGACCTGCACACCACGCACCCACACCCACCTTGAAGGTCTTTGAATCCGCTGATGGGCACCCGTGACGTCCCCGTGACAAACTGGAGTAGGCGCGCCCTCTTTTCCGTGTCGTACTCGGCCACAGCCGTCCAGAACCACCGCACGACAGCATCGCCCTCCCCGCAGTTCTTGTACACTGTGTTGCGCTTCCAGTCGTCCACGTCAATTTCGCCGAGTCCACCGACGACCATTTCAAGTTCCTGCTCGTCGAATCGCTGGATGAGCGGCAGGGGCACAAGCTCCGACAGCGCGACGCCAGCTGCGGCTCGATGCGGCGGTGGAGGCGCCACTGCACAACCAGGTCCACATATTGGGCCTTATTCGCATCCGTCACGGGTATGTCTCTGCCGGCGCGGTTATTGGGAATGGAAATGCGTGTGTGTGTGTGTGTGTGTGTGTGTGTGTGTGTGTGTGTGTGTGTGTGTGTGTGTGTGTGTGTGTGTGTGTGTG
>CALSCR010000794.1:0-19399 GCA_943704495.1 Pigoraptor chileana
TACATACATACATACATACATACATACATACATACATACATACATACATACATACATACATACATACATACATACGTACATACATACATACGTACATACATACATACATATTTACATGCATACATTCACATATGCCTCCAAACTGGAGTAATAGACGGTCTCGGTCACATTCTGGCAACAGCATGGCAAGTGCAAGTGGAGTTATCCGACGCAGCAGCACGCACCTTGCAGCCGGGCACTTTCCAGCAATTAAGGCCGACAAAGACAGCCTCGGCACTGCTTGTCGCACATGAAATCAGCAAGGAGGTTCAATGACAAGACGGTATAACTTCAGTGTCCACACCGCAGACAAAGCAAACAGTGGGCTGCACACTGTGCAGACTCACAGCCAGATTATAGGCGAAATCAAACAGCCACTCACCGCAATACTTTTGCGGCGGCCTTGAAATGTGTGGCAATTCGCTGCGACTGGCCACACCACGGGGCATAGTGCATCACAAACAGTCCCCCGCCAAACTGCGATGAATAGTCAAGAAGATCTCGGATGCTTTGCTCGTCATCCCAGATCTCCGTGACATCGCCATCTGTGTCAAATAGCTCGCGGATGGGCCCGTTGCTGTCGGGGAGAGCGCTGTCAGTTGTACATTGCAAGTGGATGGGAGTGGATGTCAGCCAGGTAGTTTACATGCAATCCACTTCATGCAACTCATTGAAAGTCCAAGGCCAGAGAACAGTAGAAATGACCTTGAACCCGTTTATATTCAGCGGTACAAGTGTGTTACAGGGGACTTGTGCATCCTACAGGCGACTCTGGCAGAAAGTCAAAAACCCACTTTTCAGTAAGAGCTGCACCGCAAGACAGCGCAAAGATACCAAGCACAAAGAGTTGAACAAAGCGTGCGAGTGGCGACATGATAAGTGCGCAACGGATGCGAAAACGTCAATTTGTGAAATGGGGGAGCAGGGACCACGGGGGAGCTTTCCGAAGGTGTGCAAGCAAATAGTCTTGCAAGTCCGGGTGAAATAGTCAGTGATGCAGAGTGCGCAGTGCGAGACAGGGCTGCGGGCACACTGGCGTCCAGTCGTATAGAGGACACGCCTTGGTCTTCCCTGATTTCACTCATCTGAGTGTTCAAGTCAGTCGCCACACGCTCTTGATGTTACCCATTATATCACGTGATCCCTTTTGCATCACGTGATCGTGCTCGTTTCTGTTGACCAGCCGGCCGGCAACGACTGCGGCCGTTTGTGTTTATGCTGATGATAAATCGGGCGCGGCTTTTGTTGTTGAGGAATGAAGAAGACTTCTCAATGTTTTGAGAGTGAGCGTGTATGGCTATGCTTGTCAGCATTATAAAATTGGCTTGCATCTGCTTCTTCTTGTAATACGGTGCAGGGTGTTTGGTGGCGCTCACTTAACAGTGCCATTTGAAAGAGTCGACATGTGGGGACGACCACAGCCACAGCCGGTGCAGCGCCAAGACTGGTCGACTGAGGCTGCCACATTGCGGCAGAAACAGGTGTGATCCTCATCTTGTATTGTGTCATACGCATCACCTCCTCGGTGTAGCGGCTCTGGATATATGTGCGGAATCTTCGTGCACTTCTGTGTCTGTGTCTGTCTGGGTCAGCGTGTGTTTCTCTGAATGTGTGCCTTTTTTTGTCTGTGCTTGTGTGTCTTTATGTGTTGTAATCTTGTTGACCTTATTGGGTATCTATATTGGGGTGTTATGAACAGGTGGCATCGCTCTTTCAGTTTGTGCCGAATACGCGAGAGCTTCAGCGAGATGCACTCTACGAAATTGTCAACACACGCGCTGATAACTCTGTACTGGCAGTGAGAGTGTGAGTAAGCGCCGGAAGTACGCACGATGTTCGTCGTTGTATGTTTTTGATTCCAGTTGTAAATCTGCTTGATCTCATCTTACGTCATTTGTTGGTCGCGCTGACAGGACGCTGCCCCAGCGGTTTCCTGAGCAGGCACCAACGCTGCAGATTCTGCCTCCATCGCGCCACCCCTGGCTTAATGAGCTGGTGTGTGGCCGCAACCCCATTTGTGCTTTCGTCAGATGCCCACTATTTCATTGCCGGGCATGCTGCATACTGTACGACTCATTTGCCAATGCCATGACGCTGCACAGTATGTGCCTCAGTTACCACTGTGCCCATGTTATATGCCTACCTATGTTACTGTCGGTGCTGTGCGGATTATAAGATGATGCGGCTGACAGACTTGTTTGCCGTTTTATCTCGCCGCGCAATGTGACAGGGCTACGTCACTTCGCATCCAAAGATAGCCGCGTGGGCGAGTCACAATTCTCTTGGACGGATTGTGTCGGAAGTTATTGCAGAGTTCTTGTCAACCCCCGCACAGTACCAACAGCAGCAGCAGCAGCAGCAACAACAACAACAACAACAACAGGTGCGTCCTCAATACGATATGAATGAATTTACCACAGCCCGAATTTAGGCTGCACACGCCCAACTATCATCTCACTTGTTCAATTGCGTGCGTCTGTATGTACAGGGAGTCCCGGGTCCTGCACGACAGGTCCCCCCACGCCCTCCTCCTCCCGGCGGCCTTGCTCCAGGGAGTTCAAGCCCCGGTTCCACGCCGCGCCAGTCAAGCGGGTCGGGTGCGTCGCGTGGTATTCAGCTGCCGCCTATTCCAGACAACTTTCCTGAACTCGAATCCAAGTCTCGCGCCGAGTTGGAGCGGCTGCGTGATGGTAACAGCGAGTTTGAGACACTCGTTGCTGGGCAACCGAGTCTCCAGGCCATTAAAACCCTCGAGGATGATATGACCACTGAGAACGAAAGGCTTGCACGTGAGTGTGTACATCTGTGACACTGTATGTCTGCAAAGGCAAACACTTCGCTCTCTGTGTCTGCTTTTCTATTTTTGTTTTATGTTCTCTCCTCAGGTGAACACTCGCACCCTTGGCTGACCTGTACTCTATCCGCCCTCCTTTATTTTTGTTGCGTGTCCCGCTAGTTGCGAATCTGTCACGTGAGCAGGCACTCAACGAAGCGAGGGCTCGGCTGTCTGAATTGCACGCGCGGCTTGCTGAGAAGAAGGCCGAATATGAACGCAATCTCGCCCGTCACGAAGAAATCATGCAGGTGCGTCGCTGTGTCCTGTGTTTTTGATGGATAGCCAGTCGATTGATTGATTCTTGTGGACGGGAATGACAGCCCGTGCAACACTTCATATTCCCGCATACATACTCATGCATATGTCACATGCCATGCAGCGATACTCTGCTGATAATCTACTTATGAAGCTGCGAGGAGCGGCGGCGGAATCGGACCGAGTGACTGACGAAATGGCGCAAAATGTGGTCGACGGAAGCATGAGTATGTCCCATGAGTGTCTGTTGCGATGCGCAGCTTTGTCTGTGATGGGCTGTGCAGCAGTTGTGACAGGTCCTAACGCAGAATATCCACGCGATTTTATGTCCACACCAAAACAAAGTTTGTATTCTGGGCGGGAGTGATTGATTATGCCGAAATGCGACTAACATAATGTTACTCATATCAATGCGTCGCTTTATTGATTTTGCGGTGTGTGTTGACTGTTAACTGCAGACACGGACGATTTTGTGAAGAAGTTTCTTGTGGAACGGAAGCTGTATCATGTGCGTTCTGCCAAGGCGGAGAAGTTGCAGATTCAGCAGACGCGCCGTGCCCAAGAAGGCGACTTTGTGTACGTCCGCACATAGGACACCGTGGAGCACGCGATCGGCTAGGTTGTGGTTTGCTTTGTTTGCAACTAAAAGCTGTGGCTGTTTCCGCTTTCCTACTTGTGCTAGTGGACAGAACAGACCCTGCGATCATACAAATTATACGATTCCATGGAGGTCCATATTGGGGTGGAATTTGCATGAAGGCATTGTATATAAAACAGTGCATGTATTGGCCGTGCGTGAGAGAGGGAATCCTGTGGCTCGGTCGAGTGTATTGCAGACGGTGGTGTAATCGAGGGCGTCCGTGCACATACGCAGCGCACTTCAGATTAGAATCAGAAAAACTTTACACCGTCGTCGTCAGGAGAGCTTCCTGTAAATAGCTGCGCCTTTCGCTCCGTCTCGAGGTGCCTCAGTGCCTTGCGCAGCATCGTCGGATCCATGCCGTGTATTTCTGCACAATTCGTAAATCACGTCAGTCAGAAAATATTTCGGGTGTGTGTGTCGTGTGTGTCGTGGGTATGCCCGGTGGCAAGACCAAGAAGGGGCACCACGCAGTACTCCGCGCTATACGACCCTCGCAGCCTTCAAACCAAAAAAATGTGACCTTCCAAGTCTTTCAGGCAAGGCGACCGTCGCAAACAAGCCAAACACAACAAACTGAGCAAATAAGAATAGATTGAGATGAACCCACCTGTACCGGCCGTAGCATCACCATTGAGGAGCTCATACACAGTGCACACCGTATCTGTGAGTCCGTTATTTTCAACCTGAACACACAGAGCGCACAGAAGGCGCAATTAATTGGCAAGGGCGTGAGTTGCGCACAAAGCGTTCTGCAACACATGCATCGCAGGTGGAATGACACGTGTTGTGTACTATCACGCGCGCACACAAGCACACACAGACACGCGCAACAACATTTAAAGCACAACAACATACACGCACGGGAAGATAAGTACAAAGCACGCATATCGCATGTATACACAAACACTCATACACATACACTCAATCACATACACTCAATCACATACTCGCATACACATATATGCCCGCAAACACATTTACACACACAGCGCACCCATTTGTATATTTGCGAAGCCCATTGCGCCGCTGTGCGCCATACTAGGAGACCCCGCGTGCGATCTTTCCCCTCCCACTCAATGTTCCCTGCATGAGCAAGTCATTGAATGCAAATTCGCTTTGGAAGTAAGCCACCAAATTTCACGTCAAACATGGCCGCAACTAGAGTCAATAGCGCAAGTACGGTCATTAGCATACAATTTCCATCAGAATGCAACAAACGGCGCCTCAAAAAGTGCGATTCCACATCCATTCCCACATTGAATCACATCATCTCAACGAAAATTCACAACCCAATGACACCGCACCTCGGGAAGTCAGTTCGTCAAGAACTAATTTGATGCCCTCGGAAGAAAGCTTCCCTTAATGAGTCGAATTTCCGTTAACCAGGCACATTGAAGAGTTTTTGTTGGCAATTGTTGAGTTAAGTCAAGGCATAACAAATTGCATCAATCAGAATTGGTGGACGCATTAGGCAGAGTTGAGATAAGAGTAGAGTACCAACTCCACTTTGTAGATGGGAGAACACACACATTTGCAGCAAAAGAATTGCAGCAGGTGTGGGATACGACCAATCTTTGTATTCGAAAAGAGCGGACTGGCTTCGAGCTCCTTAATGTCCACTGTGTACAGTTTCTTGTGTCGATAATACGCCATAACCAGCTCGCACCATCCATCCAATTGCCTCTTGCGTGTGTCTAGATTAGGCTGCACACTGCGCAACAGATGCGAGACAGTCCACTTATTAGCGCCCTTCAAATACTCACTTGACACAAGATCAAGGAATTCAAATTACAGGAGCACTCACGTGAAGGATGGAGGGAAACTGTACATAGGCGGCCATTCAAAGTCCCCCATTTTCTCAATATTCACTAAAGAAAAGCCAATTTGATCCACACAAAAATGCGAGGTTATATTATTGCTGCGTGCAACGTATTGCAGACCGCTAGTAGTCAATAGCTCTTGCTCGTACTACAAAAAAACCGATCACTTTGTACACCGGCGACTGAACGCCGGGCAGGTCAGCGTATCGCCGGGGTCACGTGACGGTACTCTACTACAATAGTTTACTTATTATTCTCAATTACTTAACGTATGTATCAATTGAAATAAGAATATAATTTGTACAGATATGTTCTGAGTCTAGCGCACATTGAGTACAAGGTCTCATCCTGCTGACGCCGTCAACACAAACTGCACACACTGCACACACATACACACACATACACACACACACACCCTAATTACACGCACACAACAGAGAGACAACAGCAGCACACTCGCTGACACTCAAGACCTCCTAACCTGCACCCTGTTTCTATCTTTGTCCCATACCCCGATCTGTCTGCAACAGCCAATGTTTGAAGTGCATTTGCATTAGTGGCTGTCAGAGCTGCAACCTCGCAAGCACGACCTGATAGGGATTTTATCATCCAGTTTATTATATTGTCTCTACATTAACCCGATAGATTGTGTTGTGACTCATAGCAAATCTACTCACCACTAATATTTCGACGAGACCGGTGCGCATCAGCGCTGACACCGAGAATGTTTGGTGGATTTAACGCTAACCGGCTCAAGGTGCAGCTGAAACTTGCTATCAACCGACTAAAGATGTTGCAAAGCAAGAAATGTGGGTACTTCATGTTTGCATCTCCACTTGCATCGAATACAAAGAAGGATGGATCAGCTGTTATTTTGTGTAAAGCACTCAGTCGATTAAGGGTCGCGCACCCGTTGACAATTGTGCACTTCATAACAACTCAACTGAGGACACACACCCGACACGCACCGCACGCACACACATCCTGCTCGCTCCCACGCAACCTCACATACGCAGCCAACCAGAATGCCGGCGCACGCAAGCAGATTGCCCAACTGCTTGAAAAGGGAAAGGACGAAAGCGCCCGCATCAAGGCATGGATTCGTAAAACATTCGCACTCTTGCCATCATGCTCGTGTCGGGTATGATTGTATAACGAGTGGATATTGGCTAACGTCACTTGATGTACTTTCGGTGCGGAACTGCAGGTGGAGCACATTATTCGCGAGGATTACATGATTGAGGCGATGGAATTGCTCGAGTTGTACTGCGATCTCCTCCTCGCTCGCTTTGGTCTTATTGAGGGAATGAAGTGAGTGGTTGGCGTACATGGTGAATTCATTCGGCCTGAATTCATATGATTGCGTGCTCGTGCGTATTTTCGCGCTCATTTTAATTGCGGCATGCTCACGTGTCACTTTCTGTGATGCCGTATGGTGTGCTGCTTCCACACGTGATTTGATGCAGGTATCCTGACGAAGGCATTAAGGAGGCGCTATATACTGTCATATGGGTTGCCCCGCGGTTGGCTGCGGACATCGCCGAGTTTTCCTCAGTGAGTGCAGTCTCACTTCTGCTCTGCCGATATGCGATGAAACATTTTGTTCCGCGCATTTGGATGGAGTTTACCAGAAATTGACCAAACCATTCCCTCCCCCACCCCGTCTCCTTGTGTCTCCAGATCCGCGACCTTATCATATCCAAGTATGGCAAGGAGTTTGGGATGGATGCAATGGAAAACAAAAGCAATCAAGTCAGTCCGAGGGTGTGTGTCCTCTGTCTTTGATGAGTGTGTGGCAGTCTGTCCCTGCTGGGTGTGAGCATCGACTCGGCTTTGTACTTGCGAATGCGAAGCAGTGTACGGCTTGTCGGCCACCAAATTCTAACCACTCTGTGTCCACACGCACACACCGCACGCGCATACTCATACGACATACCAAACACTGCACACTGAACACTGCACACAACCACACAACGGAAAATCCATGCGCACGCGCAAAACACGTATACGTTACTTGCTTTTGCTTTCAGATTACGGCCAAATTCAATATGCACCAGCCGGATCCGTACCTTGTCACCCAGTATCTTATTGAAATTGCAAAGAGTCACAATGTTGATTGGACGCCGCCGATTGAGGAGCCCGTGAGTCTGCCCTCCTACAATTGTCCCGCGGCTCTGCCTATTTTCTATTTACCGATTTGTCATGCACACATTTACACTCTCATGTGGTTGTGTGTATCTTAGGAGTCTTCCTGCCGCGTGCATGGATGGTTTATTGATTCTCTCTCTCTCTCTCTGTTATGGCCTACTTATGCAGACGATGGACGCACCTCCGCCCGCCGTCGACATGTCGGCCTTCCATCCTGGCAACTTTGGGCCGGGAGGTCCTGGTGGCCCTGGCAACGGAGGTGGTAGCAACGGCGGTGGTGGCGGTGGTATGGCCGTTTCTGGCAAGCACATTGAAGCGGTTGGTGGCTGCTGTATGTTATATGGCTCACGTAGACTCAACGACTTATCTGCCCTTAGCTCACAGCGCTTCTCCGTGTTGTTTGAGTGTCCTAATACTGATGTCAACTCATCCGATTTTGTTTGGTATTGATATGCGTTCCTACACCCCCTCTTCTCCCCTTCATCTCTCACGCACGCACTTTTATGATGCTGTAGGGATTTGCGCCCATGCAAATGCCAGTGTCCCACGTGCCTCCATCGGCCGCATTCGGTCGTCCTCCGCCCCCACAGCAGTCCCAACAGCCGCCCCAGGGGTACGCCATGCCGCCGCAGTCGAATCCTTACCTTCCGCCGCAGTATGGCCAGCCGCAGGAAGCCACCTACGAAAGCCCCCAGGTGTTTAAGGTGGGGCACGTTTACACCACATGTGCTCTCTGTCATTTTGTGTGATTGTGCCTGCGTGCATGTTTGTGCGTGTGTGTGTGTGTGTGTGTGTCTATGGGATGCGGCCACCGTTGGTGTCTGTCTCTCATGACTCCCATTCGCCCTTCTCAACGACATCGGCATGCGCACCCTTTGCAGCAATCCATGCCCCCTGGCGGCCCCGGTGTTGGAGCGCCGCCGCCACTCCCTCCCCGCAACGAGTCTACATATAGCGACGCTGGCGCACCCCCAGGTACTATTTTTTCTGTCTGTGTATCAGTTGTGGAGTTCATGGGCACAGCGCCTAAGGCACTGACTTAATCCTACGTGCGGTATGAATGTGTGTGCGTTGGCGCGCGTGCGGCTCACGACATCATCCTACTCACTTCCGCAGTCCGCTAATTGTTGTGTCGTGTTTGGTAGTCAAACTCTGTTCAGCTTCTGCATTTTTTGCAATATGTTGTTATTGACATCCGCGCTCTTCTCCTTTCTATCACCACACATTCACGCACACGCACGCACATACGCACGCACATACGCACGCACATACGCACGCACGCACACACACACACTCACGCACTATGGGCACACGCTACAGGCATCGGTGGCTATGCTGCGCCTCCAGTAAGCTACACGGGCGATGTGCTTAATCTTCCCTCTGTTCCCGCTGGACCGCCCACTTCCGCGGGTGGCGATGACGACGACGATCCCGACTTTGACGACCTCACTCGCCGCTTCGAGGCACTCAAAAAGCGCTGAACTGACCTTGGGATCATCTACCACGGAAAATATTTGTCTTGCATGATTTTTGTTGTGGCAGTCTTTGGTGCTGTTTGTTGGGTGAATGAGTTGTCTGCTCCCGGTTTCAGCGGTTATCGCTTTGCGTGTAGCTGCGTTGCCTCTCTATGGCACTGTACACTAATACAAGCTCTTTGACTATAGGAGTCTCTCATCTTGAAGTGTCCTGATATTCAAAGTAGCCGTTACTCCTCCACTTGAGCTCACACTATGTAAGCACCGTACCTGTCGATACGTCGTTCTGCATTTACCATCATGTTGTGCAGTAAATTGCTAATAATTGATTTGGAAAGATGTTTATTTTTAATGTGCCACAATTGAAAGCGTATCACCCGAGTAAAACAGCGGTTCTGAGCGCGGTGTCCGTGCGGCTGAACAGATGGTCGACACAAGAACTGAATCAGTGAATCGAAACTGACAGCCACATCTATCATTACTTAGTAAGTAAACACAATCGGTTTGAGCTTTTCTCATGATGTTATATTTAAATTCAGCGAGTTGCAATTCTTCTGCAGTGTCGGGTGGAGCCATGTCGTGAGGTTACCAGTCCGAGCCGACCAGACGACGGCGCAGTCCTGCCTGTGAGTCGGCAGCGCCTGGACTGTGTTCACTGATAGCTGCACTGTCGTTGGCTGCGTCAATTTGCTCACTCGCGTCTCCGTCAGACGATGAGTGCATATCTCTCTGCAGCGGTGCGACCGTTGAAAAAGGCGGTGACTCCGAGACATCGCCGCTTTGAATTTGTGCATCGGTTGCCAAAGCCGCCGCAGCCTCAGTACCCGTACGGACACTGTTTGCCTCTGCAACAAGCGCCGGTGGAGGTCCCCACGCAGACCTATTCGGGTCGGTGGGATACTTCCATCGCTGCACAAGATACGCGATGAACACGACGTCGTCTCTGAGGCATGCGATTCGATGTGCGAGTGGCATTGAGAATGCAAACGAGAACACGTCGTCGATGAAAGTGGTAAACGCGCGGTAGAAGAGCGCGCGCCATGGCAGGTGATCGACTGACTTGAGGCGATAGTTGACGTACAGCTGAGGGAGCATTGCCGCAAAGCCAAAGAAATAAACGCCAGTCGCAAGGCTGCCAATCAGCCACGAGTACCAGCCCGCGTGTCTGTGGTAAGCGAGCGAGTAGACGGCATATGCGGCAACAAGCGGATACACAATGTACGACATGTACTGCCTGCCCTCGCCGTCAATCTGGTCTGTGAGTAGCGCGAGATCCTCCACTCTCTGACGCGCAGGCGTAATTTGCTGTGGTGGTCCGGATGACGCTGTAGGTGCGGGTGTGGACACTACTGCTGCCGTTGCTGGTACCGAATGCACCGTACGGCTGTCACCTTCCTGGCTGCGGCTAGTGCGATCATTTTGCAGTGAAGAAGCGCCCGCGTGCGTGTTTTCCGATGGCTTCTCCAATGGCCCTTCAGAGGGATTTTCCGATGGATCGGGATTCTCTGATGGGTCGGTGGTCAGTGCTGCCGCCACAGCCGCAGACTGTGCGTCCGCCGAACGCGCCTCCGCCTCCCTCGCAGCCCGCGCACGTGAACGCATCTTCAGGGCGCGATACACTTTCCATCCGTCGACGAGCAGCCCCGCGCCAACCGACCCCACAATGATGATGCTCGTTGTGGGCGAGTCCATGAGGTACAGGAATATGATCAGCTGGCAGACAAAGCTGTTGATGAGGGCGCCCGTCGACAGTCCTGCCATTGACACGCGCGTGTTCCAGAAATTAACATCGTTTCGCAATGCAAGGGCCTCAAATATAATGTGGAATACGGTGGCGGTTGCGGTAAGGGCGAGATAGTGGAAGTTACTCATATCGAATATTCCGCGGACGGCGTCAAGCTCCTCATCCCCGAGTCCAGCAGCAACAGCAACGTCTATAACGGCCTCGTACAACGCTGCAATTCGGAAGCGGGTGCGACCGATCGACCGTATTCGTAGCCATATGCGCACTGTCCCGGGAGGAGGCGGCGCTGGTGTTAATGCAGCAGTCGGTGTCTCACGTGACACTCCGGCGGTGGGCAGTTGAAGCGGATCCGAGCTCAATGGGATGCCGTCAACAAGCAACGTTCCTGGGGAAGACGCGGTTTTGTTGTTGTGCGTGCGGTGTGCCGTGTTATTAATCCGTGGAGTGGATGTTGTTTGCGCGTTTGCGGTCGAATCGGTGGTTGATTTGTTTCCGGCATTGCGGGCACGCGGTGGCAATATGGGAACCATGTCGTCCGTCGCAACAGATGCATCGGGCATGAAGACAACAGGAAGGTATGCATTCTCGTAAAGAGTGTAGTAGTGTGCAACCTCCGCATGAAAATTCTCAGTTGAGTAAATAGTGGCGTCATCAACAATGTTCACGTCAACATGGGGCCGAAAATGCACTGCATTTCCTGGTCGGTGGTCCTTGTCGTCTGGGAGTGATAAATGAACAAAGGTTCAGCTGAAGCGCAAGTGCTACACTGTCAGCTGCACACAAGCGCAAGTGCATGCAGTGTCTACAAATAAGCCCAAGTGCATGCACTGTCAGCAATACACAGGCGCAAGTGCTTACACTATCAGCTGTACAATCGAGCGTATAATGCCCGAATGCTATTATGGTTCATTTTTTGTGTTTGAATGGGAGAGGCGGCAAGCAACCCCACTGATTGAGTGCCGCACGCTCACCGGCAGAAAGTAAGTTCTTTCGCATATACGCGGACGACAATGGCACCGACTTGCTTATCGCAACCGACCTTACTGATGCGCGCGGATCGACATTAGCGCCACGAAAAAGAGGGGATCCCGCTTTCGTGACGGCAACTGCGTCATTCACGACGCCCCAGTACAAGTTAGCATGGGGTCAGAGACATGCAATTGGACACCAAAGCATCACATATAACTTCAAAATTCTGCACTAATTTTGAATACTGGTTAGCCTGCAACGGTTTCTATTGATTGGCTGCTTCACCGCCGCACACTGCAGGGGGATGGACAACTGCACACCTCTACTCACCGTGAGCGTACAGTTTGGGCCGCCTCAGCGTTGGTGCAGCCACCACAAGCGGAGTTTCCAGTTCAAAGTCCTTCAGTTTCACGCTCTGCTTCGACCACTTTGCGGTGTCGTTGCTGTTGGCGACGGAAGCTGACAGTCTTTCCGAGTGTGATAGGAACACGTGCAAGTCAACCGCCTGCAAGTGCACGCAGGGACACCACAGGTGTGGGTGACGTCAGCAGTGATCTAGAGTCAGGTCGATGATATCACTAAGACCTTTCATAAAAATTAATGCACTTTGTTTGAGCACGTCCCGCATTCCCACCTCTTCCGACGGTAGCCAGGGGCCGATGCAGGTCCGCGATGGACGTGCGCACGTGATTGGATTGATTAGCCCGTACAATACATACATAGTAAACGCGAGGTACATAAACAATACTGAGACAAACAGGGTCGAACAGCTCGGGCGCAGCCCCATTCTTCACGACTGGCTTCTTCACCCACAGTATTATCGTGTGTGTGTTTGTGCGGCTGTGGAATCATAAAGTGCAACTCATGACGATCATCTTTTTCGCATCCACTTCAAGTCGACTTACTCGGAACCACTGATGAGCGGTTTGGCGTTAGAGTATCACGTGACTTTCTATCGGAAAAGGCCGAGTGCCGTCCATTTGAGATATTGCGCGATAATTCACAATAAATGGCTGTGGTATTCAGTTTGATGAGTGCGGGTGAGTGCGGGTGAGTGCGGGGGCAATGCAGGTCACATGACTGTGACGTCATCTGAGAATGTTCCGCCTCAGAAAGCCCCGTCTCAGCACTTACGCAGTTTGAGCACACATTAGCAACATAGCACACACACACTCCTACCCTTTGCTCATTCGTAAAAGTAACTCACGCACAAATACTCTGAGTTTGGTCTCTTTTTGCATTTGTTTCTTTTGACACTCAGTTTGGAAACTCGACGCACTCGAAGATGACGGTTACACTCAAATTTACCCCGTCGGCGAACATCGCCAAGGTACGAGAATAACGATGTGAAGCGAGTGCGCTTAAAAAACCTAAACTCGCTTTAATAGCTAACGCGACATTTTATGCTTTCACAAATGATCCCCTAATCACTCGAATCAATTCGTGTGGATGCATCGCACTGTGGTGTTCAGATTGTCGACACTGCACGCCAGGCCTACAACACGGGTCGCACGCGCTCCGAGGAGTATCGCCGCACGCAGCTGCTGGCACTTCTTCGCCTGGTCGATGAGAATGTGGAGGCCCTCGAAAAGGTGCGATGAATACATGCGTCAGTTTACATAACCGACCATTTGGGCTAGTTGTTGTAAGATCGGCGTTGCTGCTGCATGGGGACTCAGTGCGCATGATCCGTTTGCACGGTCAGTTGGCACAAGCATCCCCCCCCCCCCTCTCCTGACTCGAATGTACGCGTGTGCAATTTCACTCCCAGGCAATCTGGACGGATCTCCGCAAGTCCAAAACGGAAGCGTCACTCTATGAGAATGCGATTGTGAAGAATGAAATTTACGTCGCTCTCGAGAATCTTTCCGCGTGGATGAAGCCCATAAAGCCGGCGGTCGACCTGCTCAACAAACTCGATGTGAATCTCATCCAGTACGAGCCTCTTGGCGTGGTCCTCATTATTGGCGCGTGGAACTATCCTGTTCAACTGGTGTGTGTTGCGGGTGTAAAGCACCATGCCGTGTCTGCCGTATCCCTCTCCTTGATCCCCCTCTGCCTCTCTCTCGTGTTTTGTGGGTCAGAGATCAACCTCATTGGCACTCTTCTCACTAGTCATGCTAGAGAATCGAGATCCGCAGTTAAAGCAATTGAAACATCGTTATGAACCCTCGCAATTGCGATGCATTTTACTGTTATCTAGACTCTTGGACCCCTTGTTGGAGCCATCGCGTCGGGTAAGTTGCCTCGGCATGTTCATGTATGTGTGTATGTGTGTGTATGTATACATTTGTGCATTCCGTCTTTGCGCACGTGCATGGTGCGTATGCCAAGTACCACCTTTTCATATGTAAACCAGTCAACCTTCAATGCTGACACATCATCATATATGATGATGTGCGCACCTCCCGTTCCCAGGCAACTGCGTCATCCTGAAGCCTTCCGAGGTCTCCACAGCCTCCGCCCAGCTACTGGCTGACCTCATTCCCAAGTACCTCGACAAAGAGTGCTTCCAGGTCATCAACGGCGCAGTTGAAGAGACGACTGCGCTCCTCCGCGAGCGATTCGACCACATTCTGTACACGGGCGGCGGTTCGGTTGCCAAGGTTATCATGCGCGCCGCCGCAGAGCACCTCACGCCCGTCACCCTTGAGCTCGGTGGAAAGAGGTGTGTGTTTGTTTGTCGTTCGGTGTGTCACGGACATTCTGCCAAAACACCTTAAATGCGTCCATGTCCGCTATTGTTCATTTGTCGCTCACAAATATGACACTGTTTTTAGCATGAGCACTGATCACTGCTCACCCATGCTTCCGAAACTGTCTCTTGTAGCCCCACTTTTGTTGACAAGAACGCAGACATCCGGTGCGCGGCCCGCCGCATTGCGTGGGGGCGGTTCGTGAATGCTGGACAGACGTGCATTGCGCCCGATTACGTCCTCTGCCATGAAGCAGTCCAGGATCGCTTTGTCTCCGAGATCAAGAAGGCCGTTGAGGAGTACTATGGCGCTGATCCCCAGAAATCTCCCGACTACGGCCGCATCGTCAACGTCAACCATTTTCACCGCATCCTTCGGTATGTTTTGTGTTGGCCGACGGATTTTTGTATTGTTTGGGTTCGTGGGGATACAATTGAGATATGGAAATTGTAATGGCAAGTGTCACTAAGGAGAGCAAAATGCATATTATGCGCATCAATATGTGTGTGTGTGTGTGAGTATCGTGTCGCAGTTGATGGACGCAGCACTGACTTGACTCTCGCTTGGCCGCATCTCTGACCCCGTCCACTCTCACTTCTCCTGCTCGCCCAACTCCGCCGTGCAGCATGCTCACCAATTCCAAGACTGCAAAGGTCGAAATTGGAGGCACTTCTGACGAGAAAGATCGCTACATCGCACCCACTGTGCTCACAAACGTGACCATGGCGACGCCCGTTATGGAGTCCGAGGTGAGTTGAGTTTCTTGACACTGTCTTATGCATTTTGCTGTCCAGAGAATGTTGTCTGTCCGAATCGCGTGTGTCGATAGCGCCAGCTGACGGCTTTGCTCCCTCTCTGTCGCACGCAGATTTTTGGTCCCATTCTCCCTATCGTCACCGTCAAATCAATGGACGAGGCGGTCAAGCTTGTCAATGCACGGTGCGTACCAGAGTTGTGCTATTTCTGATACTCACGCACTCTGCCGGCATGGTTTGTGGTTTTCAATCTGGTGTGCTGCCCCTGTCCTGAATCGCGCAAGATGCTTCGTAGAGCTGACATTCACTGTTGTGTGCAACTGTGTGTCTGCGTGTGTTGTTTGATATGTGCGCGCAGCGATAAGCCCCTTGCCCTCTACATTTTCACCGAGGACAAGAAGGTCGCCGACAAAATCCTTTCCTCCACATCCGCTGGAGGCACTTGCATCAACGACACCCTCATGCACGCAGTCGGTAAGTCTGTCTGCCTCGCTTGCTGCGATTATTGAAACTTTGTCCATATAAGGGACACTCTGGTGCGATGCTGTGTGTTGCCGTTCCATAGGGTGTGCCCCCCCCCCTTCTTTCCTGTACGTCAGCAGTCACGTTTCCTTCACACTGTCCAATCTGCTGCACTGTGCTGACATGTGACATCTCCCGCAACCAGTCGATGGCCTTCCCTTCGGAGGAGTCGGTGCCAGTGGGCAGGGCGGCTACCATGGTCGTTTTGGCTTTGACACCTTTTCGCACAAGCGCGCCGTCGTCTACAAGGCAACCGGTGTCGCCGAGGCGCTGAACACGCTGCGGTATCCGCCGTACTCTGCCAAGAAGATTTCATGGCTCGGATGGCTGCTCTTCAAGACCCCTACCGCAAGCACCGGCCGCGGTGGATTCCGCTGGTCGCTGCTGTTCGCTCTTGCCGTGGGTGTGCTGGCCGTCGCCGTTGCCTCTGGACGCATCGTCCTCCCCCACTGAACCTCCCTGAACCTGCAGACTCGAGGGTGCCCCGGTCGGTTCTGACTGTCCGGCTTTATGCAGCTTAAGCCGGCATATCTCGCAACTCCCTTGTTGATCTCGCTCTCGGCGATCGGTGGTGCTCTCCGGTAGCTCAGCTGTTTGTGACGTTGTTTGTTCTTTGTTTGATGGAGTGCAAGGGCCCTAAACACCGTGAAAAATACTAAATTTGTTGCACTAATGTGAGTGATCCCTCTTTGTGTATTGGTACCGGAAGTTCAGTAAATGAAATTGAGTGCGCTCATGTTCCATCCATTCGGTCCCGTTTCCGACTGCACTGTATGCCTGCCATCGCCACAACAACGCTCAGCTAGGCCCGCATTTCAATGAGCTGAACTGCACTCGGTATTCAAGTAAGCTGTCTGATGCTGTACGAAAAGTCCTGCTCGATTGAGTTGCAACCTACGTCCGTCAAGCGCATACGCAGGGTAATTGTTTGTCCGGCATATGCAGTCAAAGACTTGCCGACTTCGAGCAGGACTGGGTTTCCGGTGTTGATCACAAACGCACCCTCCACCGATGTCGACACTATTTCGTAAGTGTATGTGTCTCCAAAGGGAAAGTTGGGATCGCTCAGATAGCCGTCGATAGCTCCAACTGTCGTTCCTTGCGGCGTGAGTGGATGGAGAGAGCCGGACGTCGACCCGTCCACGGAAAGACTCGTAGGCGGGAGGTTCTCTGTAGAATGTTGGGGCCACACCAGTCCATAATAATTGTTACCAGGCAGTTTCTGAATCACTGACAGTCCGGTGCCAGCCTGACTGAGTCCATGTAGCCCATGACTCATGGCTGCCGGCGCGATACGGGTTGGGTGCCGGACTCAAGACTGAAATGTATGCCGGCCAAACCTGTCCGGGACTTCTTCTTTGGGATCTAACCATCTCCAGCTCTCCAACTATTAGTAGTGACAGTTGCAAGTCACACGCGTCGACTTTGTATGGGCGTATGTGCTGTGTGGTCGTTACTGCCATGATCACTGTGTTCAGCCGACAGCATTTAAACCCTACTAACGCAGATTTATTCAGTCAGTCTCGGCTGTAGTATCATACTCTGCATTTTACGCCAATAAACCCACCGCATGGACAGAGACGCCGAAATCCAGACTCGCTAGCGACCGGTCAGCCGGCCGAGCCCCGGGCTCGGCAGAGTCCACGTCTCAGATTCATCAACGCCTCATAAGTTGCGATAACAACGGTCCGCACTGACTGATTGTACAACCAGTCAGTCACTGATGAACCGTGCAGTCAATTCAGACTCGGCTAATCCGGGCCGCTCTGACGCCTCTACCGCCGACTGGCGCAGCAATGGGGAACGCCGCGTGTCCGCCGCATCAGTCGGACCGCCACGGCCTGCTGACGGCCGGCGCGGCACCCAGTCCGACGGTCGGTCACCCTAATTATAAGCCGGCCACCATGACAACCAGGCCGTCCATGGGCACCGTGACTGGCCGATGATCCTGCCATCACGTGACAGTTTAGCGTGCACTGCCGCGACTGCGATAATCGTCGGCCAGGGTCGTGTTCCGTGCGGCCGCCCAGCTAAGTCCGGCATATTCAAAGACAACAATGGTCGGAAAATGGAGCAAATAATGGTCAAGCTGCAAAATGGTTAAAATGCCTTGAAAATCCCTCTGCAGCTTAACTTGGAGAACTACAACTGATCAGACACAGTCAAACAGCACGAGGCGGATATAGGATTCAAGGCAGTGTCTTAGGTGCTGTGCCCATGCACATGCACTCGACAAGACTGACAAGAGTAGGAGTCATCGCGACTGTTGCGGATGCATTTTCCAAAGAGCAATGATGCCCTGTAAGTTGTGCCTGTATGGCAGTCGGCGGGAGGCACTGCAGCCGTAATACCGCAGTGAGCAATGCTCTGTATACACTGTCATGTGTTCAGTGATGCCGGCTAACCTCGGCAGCTCCTAGTTGTTTTGTGCCTTTCATGCCTTTCGCCTGTGTGTGAATTGTTTCGTGTATTGGCACAAAAGAGTACACCAAATAAAACTGCGCAGTGGCGCAGGTTACGCCGGACCCCATCAGTCCGCAATGTTAGACTTAGACAGTCTCCATAAGGGACGAAATGTCCTTGATTTGCCGAGAAAAGTGCTGCAATGCAGAACCAATGGGCATGAAAATGATTCAGGTAAGACTGTGCGATGGATATTCCCACGTGGGCGCATTGTGCGTGCTTACCATCCCCCAAAAAACAGTTCGCATATGAAAATATGCACACATGTGCAAGTATGCGGACACATATGTATTCGTGTATGTGTGTGTGTGAGTGTGCAGGGAATACAATTGCTCGTAGCAGCCAAGAATGTCAATACCCATCACGCACTTCACAAATAGGGCATGCTCGCACGTAGCACAACAATTACACACATAGCTCCAAAAATGCACATACAAATGCAAACTACAGGATATGAAATGCAAAATATGCACACGCATGCACACACACGCACATCGCAATCAGAAGGTACACATGCACATCATCATCACAAATGGAGGGCGACTGTGCATCCCTCCCACCTGGAACTCTTGAAATGTCAACTCAACCGTATGCGTGCGCACGATGCCGGATGCGTCTGCCACATCGAGGCTCAGTGTGACGAAGGCACTATTGAGTGCCTTGCAGGTGTTCGAGCACAAAGCGACGCCAACTTTCCATCGAACATCGATAAGCTGCACGCGCGCATGTGTGGAAAAGGCATGTAAATGTATACGTGTGTATATTTATAAGCGTGGGTTGTGCACGTGCATGTATATGTGCATGCGTGTTTGCATGCGCATGTGTGCGTGGATACGAATGTGTTGTGTGCGTGCATGTATGTGGGCGAGCGTGTTTGCATATGCATGTGCATATGCATGTGTATGTGTATGTGTATGTGTATGTGTATGTGTATGTGTATGTATGTGTATGTGTATGTATATGTGTATGTGTATGTGTATGTGTATGTGTATGTGTATGTGTATGTGTATGTGTATGTGTATGTGTATGTGTAT
>CALSCR010000798.1:0-11925 GCA_943704495.1 Pigoraptor chileana
CACACACACACACACACACACACACACACACACACACACACACACACACACACACACACATACACACATACACATGCACAGGGTGAACGACTTGAGGCACCCGCAACGGAAGTTCAAGGTGGACATGAATGCACAAGAGCTTCTTATGACGGGAATGACTGTCCTCAGCGACGACTTCAGCATTGTCATTGTGGAGGGCGGTGAGTGCATGCGCACTTTTGTGTGAAGTGGGTTGCCTTATGTATGTAGTTGTCATTATTCCACTATATCTTTTCCTTGGTTATGCCTCATACGATCCCACATAGACACGGTATACACACCTGCACACACCTGCACACACCTGCACACACATACACACACACACGCACACATGTACGCACAACACACACACTAAACGAGACAACAACAAATGTGTTGCTCACACATCAACAGGCCCCAAAGCTATGAAGAAGTTCAAGCGGTTGATGCTGCAGCGCATCAAGTGGAACGACGACAACGACAGAGACGAAGATGAAATGGACGAATCAAAGGGGCCGCGCCGCAAGAACGAGTGCGCACTCGTGTGGGAGGTGCGTGCATGTTGCATGTGTGCAGCCCGACTGCCTTGTTGCGACGCTCGGGATGGTTTTGTGTTTCGTGTGACGCACTTGAATTGTTGTTGATGCTGCTGTCTTATTATAAGAAGTGCGCGTGCTTGGTGTGTGGGTGTATGTAACTGTGTTATGTGTTCATGCGCGGTTTTGTGTTGGGACTCTCTTTTGTGGAGTATTTGTGGATAACACCGAACAATCAATTTGAACTCCCCCGGCCGCCCCCTCCCCCCCTCTCACACACACGCACACACACACTCTGCTACCTATTGTGCAGGGGAGCGTGAAGGACCGTGCGTTTCGCGACTGGCGATTCAAGCTCTGTCCTACCGAAGACCTCGTCCGCGAGCAATTGCGAAAACACTCAGTCGAGCACTATTACGACATGGCCGCAAACTACTCAAGCGCGCTTGCGGATGCGTAGAATGCCGATTGAGAGCAGTCCGTGTGTGTGTGTGCGAGTGCGTGAGTGTGCGTGTGTGTTCATGTGTGGATGTACTTGCGAGGTCGGGTACACCACAAAAGCCTATGTGTGATTTTGAATGCACGCTCCACTCGGGATATGCTTATGTCAGTGTCTCATATTTTTGGATTCCATGTTGCCCCCATCACGTGCAATCAGACCACACACATGCAATGCAATGGGCACGTGCACATACGCATACATGAGGATATGTACACGCAGTACTAATACACACCCACAAATGAGGCGGATGGATGGCACTGCATAGCCAACTGCATACACCAAACATAGCACATGCTCATACTCATTGTATATATTATAAGCCCCTTGGAGAGCGTCACTTGAGAAATTCATCCGGGGGATGCTCCCTCATTTTCCATATTGGGAAATCGCCTGCCCTCCTTGCCTCGCGCTCGAGCCGATTTGCCTCAAGAAGGCGCTGTGGGGAATCGAAGAAGTAGTGGCATTGTTGGAGGTCGGCAAAAAGATAACACCGGACTGCTCACTCGCGATTGTGCAGACCCCCCCCCCCCTCCTCTCCTTGTTTACAATTGCGTGCGACACAACGGAGTAGCTCAGTAAAAGCCTACATTGCAAACTCATCACATGTATGATATTCAGCCTGCAAATAGCAGCGGCGGTGACACCCACAAACGCTTCCTCAGGATCTTTGAATCGCGCACCAACGCACACACGCACGTCAACAATTTCGCTACGACAGTCTTTCACGTGACCATAAATGTAGTAACTCCGAAACGCAGACCCAGTGCCTGTGCGAATGCATATGTTACAAAACAGAATCAAAAACAGGTCGACTCGCATCAGGGGACGTGATCCCGATTATTCGGTCGGCCAATGGAAATCAACACCCACACTATTGAGACATACATGTGCATACACACACATATGTATATATACTATATACGCACACGCACACACGCACACCCCCCACACCCACTCACATTCCCATATACCCACCACACTCACACACTCGCACTACCATATACCCACCACACTCACACAGTCATACACACACTCTCTCTTACACACACACACACACACGCACAACCCACCCACCCACACACATTCTCATTCACACGCACGTACGTACACACACAACCATAACCCACCCATACCACACACATACACATACACACACACACACACACACATACACTACCCATACACCCACCACACTCACACAGTCACACACACACACACTCTCTCTCACGCACACTCACACATACACCCCATACCCACCCACACCACATACACATACACACATACACACACAACACACAACACACAACACACAACACACAACACACAACACACACACACACGGCAACACGCAGCACCCACTGAAGCATTCCCGCAGCATTCGCCATTGCTCTTTGCAATCTATCTTTTTCTTTGCATTTTCCGCCGCAATCATGGTGTTCAACGCCTCTTCTGCACCATCCGTCTGCGGCACATCAACCGACGTGACCACCGTCGCATTCTCCATTGTTGTTGGTTTCGTCGCCTCGTGACCTCTTCGTTGTTGTTGTTCTTGTGTTGTGGGCTTGCTGTTCGTTGCGGTTGGCGATGAAGTTGATGACGAAGATGATGTGGCCTGACCCCCCGGCGGCGAACTCCATACCCATGACTTGAGTGACGACACATACGACGACTGCGAAGCCGCTCCACTCTCTGCCATTTTCTAACACATTTGCCGATCTCCCTATCCTGGATGCACTGTGACCACCTTTATGGTCTTCAATCTTTCTTTCAACTGAACTCAGCCGCGGCTGGCCACTGTCACGTGGGGCATAGTGTTGGCGAGATCTCGTTTATATTGCGATCACGTGCACCTCCTGCTGGTTCCCAATTGACAGTTGGCGATGGGGTGAGGGTTAGGGAGCCCCAAAATCTACTAATCATGCACCTTACTACACACACGCACACACACGATTACATCAGTTTGTGAACCTCGAGTGGTTCAGCCGGCAGAAGTAGTGTGGGTGGGATGCGATTGTGCTGCTGCACCAACGGACGTCGGATTCATGCATCCATTGCACACAAAAGAAATTGTGCTTTCAGTTGCTCTGTGATCGATATTATAAACTCCATCAATTCAGTTGTTTGAACAGTCAAAAATGACTTTTATCGACGTGCTCGTGTCACCCTTTGTGTGGGTGGTAGATGCACTCCTCGACACTGTCCAGTTTCTTCTGGGTCTCATCATCGCTCTTCCCATCCTCCTCTTCAAGCTTGCTACACGTGGACCAAAGTATCTGAGCCACCCGCTTCATCTGTGGAACACTCTATCGCCACTTCCGTTCGGCGCGCACTTGTTTTCATGCATCATTGGCGCAATCGCAACCTACACGGCATCCATCTCTCCCCGCGTCGTGTCCCTCACATCGACGAGCGCCGTCGTTCGCATGACTGAGCGCCCGTGGCTGCGCAATCCGTTTGCTTCCATCCACGCTGTTGCCCTTATTAATCTTGCCGAGTGTGCGTCGGGTCTCGCCGTCCTTAGCGGACTTCCCAAGGATGTCCGCGGCATCCCTGTTGGCATCTCGATGAAGTACGACAAGAAGTCGCGCGGTCGAATCACTGCGACCTGCGAGCTGAACTTGCCGCAGTTCGAGGGGGAAACCGACTACAACGCCGTGTCGACGTTGAAGGATGCGGCGGGCGACGTTGTTGCCGTTGCAACTGTTCAGTGGAAGCTGCGCAAGAGCACTCCGAAGACGGCCGCGGCATCTTCGTCCTCGTCCTCGTCCTCCGCGGACAAGTCTGGAAAAAAGAAGAAGTGATCGTCAGGGGCGATTGAGCGGCGTATTCGGCTGATGAATAAACTCGAGAGTCAAATTCTTCTCATCACGTGCACGACTTCACTACTTTGTTATATTTCTGACTGCTTGTGTCTGTAGATAGCCGTGCTTTTGTGTGTGCACAAGATGCGTGCGGAATACAAGAGAGTGCGATCGCAGTGAAAATCGGCCTCACTTTTATGGCCGTTACTGTGACTGTGACCCCAAGTGGGCCCAAAAAAAAAAACACAACGGGCAACAAAGCAAAAAGTATACATCGCAATCATACACAAGTTCAAGACCCGTGCGTACCATACACACACACGCAGACAACACACACACACAACCACAAAACGCACCAGCCGCACATCCCCATTCCAGTGCGCTGCTCACACACCAGCTACAACAATAACAACGCGCCCACACTCTGCTCACAACCAGCCCACCCAACAACAGCACCCCAAAAACAGACATGCACGCTGTCACAAGAGAGAGAGAGAGAGAATGAAAGAGAACAAAGTGCCACAATCAGACGGCGCATCCTTAGAACTTGACGCCGTCAAACACGGGAATGTTCCTCAGGTCGCCATGGGCAACGAGCGTGGGGGTCGAACCCTTGAGCACACGCGACGCCACCTGCACGGCAAATGCACGGCAAATGCATTCACACATCATCAATCACCCGTTTCGCGTATCAAGATGATTGCATAGCGGGTTCTAAAATGGTCTAATTCCACGCGACGGGACGATTTTTAAAATTTAAAAAGCATAAAGCGTAAAATTGGTTACAGACAAGACACCACACAATGGCACCGGCGACCTCACCACACGACGATGGCACATTGCATGCGCAGACAAGAGAGATAGCGCAAACAAGCAGGTCGTTTACAGCCACATAGTAACAAGGGGACCACAAGGTTTATCACCACAAGATAGTTACGTCATGATCTGCAAACACACCTGTGACAGCTTCTCCGCGCTGATACCATCGATGGCCTTGACTGCCTCGGCGACGTTTGTGAACGTGCCAAAGAGACCCACCTGCAGCATACAAATAGAGAAGAAACAGCAACGGTGACACATACAGATGGCTGGTTAAAACAAATAACATCACACCTAGGATATACATATGCGGAAGTTCAGCGAACAAAACTAACCACAGAATGCACATACACACACACAGACGCACAGATGCACAGACGCACAGACACACAGACACACACACATCTGAACCAAACCAACAGCGACAGACACGCAGGCATCACACAGGCACAGCATGCAACATATAATCACGTGCCTGCCGCCCAATGTCTTCCACGGCCACATTCCGCGTCTCCGCATTCATCAAAATGCGGTTCTTCGACTGGCGCTTCGCCCGCTCCACTTCGTCGGGGGCAAACTTGCCCGCGGCGACCGACTGCAGCTCGGCAACGGCCGCCTCAACGAGCTTACCGGCATTTGCAGCCTCCGAAATGCCGTAAATGCCAAAGAGACCGGCGTCAGAGTACGATGCGGAAAAGGCGGAGAGGTCAAAGTGGCCATCAAAGGCCTTGCGACCACGCACACTCAGGCGCGAGATGCCCGAGCCGCGCTTGATGTTGCTGCCAGTGCCAAGGAGTGACTGGAGCACCTGGAGGGCGGGGAGATCCGGGGAGGAGGCAGACACGCCGGAGAAGGCGAGGGCAACTGTGTGCATGCACGTATGCGTGTGTGTGTGTGCATGTGTGACCAGGAAGAGAAATGTGAGGAATTCAGTCTGCAACGAGTACTCAGTCCCAACAAAGCCCAACCAAGCAACAAATACGCCATGCAAAGTGCAGTATGCAATCGACACTCACAGTGAGCGACATCGGACTTTGTCCACGTGCGGACATCACCCGCGCCCTTATATTGTGCGGGGGTCGGCTGGGCCTTGGCACCCGCGGGGACACCGGCAAACGCGCGGTTGACAAGCGACACGAGGTCCTCGTGCGCGACGCCTACGCATGCGTTGTTGTGTGTTTGTTGTGCGTTTGTTGTGTGTTTTGTTGTGTGGTTGTTGTCGGTCAAAGTAAGAGATGTAAGATGAGTGCCTGTGCCGCATATGCATACATGTTCAACATGCACAGACATACACACACAACGCTCATCCGTAGACCCACCGGCGCCGACAATGATAATGCGGCCAGCCGTGTGTGTCTTCGCGCGGAATGCAGCCAGGTCGGCCTGCTTGAACGCGCCCTGGCTGTGCTCGGGGCAGTACAGTCCGTTGCCAAGCTCCCCCTTGAAGACGGCGCGGTGGAGCGACTCGATGACGGCCACCTGGGGAGTGGCCGCGGCACGTGATGCCTCCAGCTCAACAAGCGCATTGGCGTCGCGGATCTCCCACGGGTGGTAAACAGCACTCTGCACAATGTCTCCAAGTGTCTCCACAACGGGCTCCCTGATGCATGCATTTGAAGTAGAAACATACGTTAAGTGAGAGACGAAAAAGGCAATGACAATGGACAATCACACGCAAGGGACACCGGCGTATGATGTGTGTGCTGATAGGGGCGAATACATCCACTGGCATTGTACATGGAGGAGGCAGTTCATCGTGGGCACACACCATTGTTACACATGCAACACACACACACCACACCGCCAAGCAGCGAGCGCACACACAACATACAGTTGACGTACACACAAATATTCACATCACCAGAGCATATGCACATTTGACAAACACACGCCACATATTCAAATCACAAACACACACAGAGCATATGCACAGTGAACGCAAGGACGCATGCGACACCCACAGTGAGTCCGCGAGGCCCTCCCCAACAACGGCGAGGTGCTCACGGCTGCCAGTGGCGTACAAATTCACGCCGTTGGCCTCAAATTCGCGGGTGATGCGGAAGGCAGTGCGGTTGGCGGTGCTCTGTGGATGGGGAACGTGACCAACGGAAGTCAGCTCACTCTCCGCACACGGTGAAGGTGGTTTGATGGGTGGCGATCCCCGTTGTCAGAGATAGACCCGCCCAGAGATAAACATACACACACACATGCACGCACACGCACACAAGCACACATGCGCACGCACGCAAACACACACCTTGAACGCAAGCGCACGGAGGTAGTGGGAGATGCCGAGGGTGCTGTTGCACTCATGACGGCTTCCGGCCTCCACGAAGACGGCGACAGTGGCTGCAGGGCCGTTGCCAGGCTGCGTTGCCACGGTGATGCCGTTCCGGGTCTTTCCAATCTGCACGCGTTTAACACACACACACAAACACACAGGAAAAGGAGAAAAAACGACCAAATGGACGAGACGATCGACACCGACCAACACGGACACAAAATGACACCGGTTCAGACACAAACACAAACAAACACAAAAAAAAACAAACCAGAAAGCACAGCCAGTCGTCAGCTCAAGACGGAGATCGGAGAACACTTTTCTTAGCGCCTTCACAGCGGTAAATGTTGAACATTCATAATGTCTCTCGTCAAAGTGTGCACGCATATGAGATTACCGCCGCCCCCCGTCAATAGATTATGTGACCACAGACACGTCGAACTCGTAAACGTGCTGTCATAACGAAAACACACACACACAAGAAACACGCACGCCAACAATAACACAATAACACGCACGCACCGTCACGTTCTGCGACGCCGGTTCGACCCCGCCCTTGCAGGGCACGCCAGGGTAGGCGTCATACTGGGAGACGGCAGCCGAATAAGGGCGCTGTGGGAAATGCGGTGTGGAGTGTGGGATGTGGAGTGTGGAGTGTGAGACACAAATGTGGGATTTAAGTCAGTGACACGACTGAATGTGCCCGGCGACCAGACTCAAACCAACACAGAGACACGCAGATTAAAGTGACCGAAGCATCCTCCCCCCCCCCCCCCCCCTCTCCCTACCCGGTACAGATACAAATATAGGCAACAGCCACATACATGTGTGAAAGCAGAAAAAATTGGCTATAGGCTGTATTGCCCAAACCATGCAAAGGACGCAATCGAATCACATCAAAAACGATAGGCAGGAACCACAAAAACACAGCAAAAGCCTCACACGAAAAGCGAAAAGGCCACACTGCCTTAACATCATTCCGAATGGTATGCCAACATAGAGGAAGCTCATGAATGATAACGCAAGGTGGCGCTTCAACACCAAACAAGCCAAATCCAACAGCCACAAAGCAAAGCCCACTCAACATCACACACAGGCACATACGGCTTATATCGAAACCAGCGATGTTGCTATTTACAAAACGCGTACCTTTGCAATGATGGACACCGGGCGGACGGCGCCGGCAAGGCGAGCACTGCGACCGAGCATTGTCAATGGTTCCCACAGCGGAATACAGTCCCCCGGGAATACTGTAAAGCGATGCACACGACGAACAGAGGCCGAGTCAATCAATCAGACAATTGGACACGGGGTAGCAAGATGGACAGTGGACGAGAGAAACAAAAAAAAATTACAAAGGGAACTAAACGGCTTTTTGTAAAAATGCAGGATTCAGGTCAGTGTCTTAGGTTCTGCTCTGACTCCACGACGTGTAGTAAAGACTGACAAGCGGCAATGAAAGTGGCAAGAAGCCTATTTCAAAAGCCAACAATTAGATGCACACGGCTTGTGAACAAACAAAAAAAACAAAAAAGGACACAAGAGCTGAAGCAAAAAGAAAAGGAATCAAAAATGCATCCTGGCACACCAAGGCGAGCAAGAGAGGATGTCACACCTTAAAAGTGAATTTCGAGACAAGACAAGAAACACATGCACAAAGGCCATTTGTTATAGAAGTCGGAGGGCAATAGGCATGTGAGAGAGGGTTGAAAGGGACGGGGGATAGAGAACAGTTGCATGCATCTGAGGGATGTGCTGGTGTGTGTGTGAATGTGTGTGTGTGTGTGTGTGTGTGTGTGTGTCAGAAGTGATCAATCCCTCTCTCTCTCTCTCATGTGCGATATCCCCGGGATAACTCAGTGTTTACTCCCATAAATCTGGGATTTATTTGAGCGGGAAATTCGAAAAATGACGGCACGAACACGTCACATCCACCGCCCACAAAATGCACACCAAACACAACAACAGATTATTATTGTCTGGGGTTACAGTTCACCACTGCTCACTCACATCACTGATGCATCACTGATGAGTGACACACAGTGTGCCGCAACTGCATTCTGCACTACAGCTTCGTCCACACACTTTTGGCTCTTACGCTTCTACAGGATAGCAATCAACCCACTTTTTCAAATAGTTGAAGTGGAAATCTGCTGAAGTATCTCAGAGAGTGAAGGTTTTTTTTCCAGAACGATACATAAGGTACAATTTTATGTATAATACGTGTCAACCGAATTTCGGAAGAAACGATATATATTTCACAACCAAAACCCATTCACTGAACCATCTCCCCTTACAAACTCGCAGCAATCGACAGCTATAAGCACACCAACAAAACCAAAAAAAAACAGTCTCGAAAATGGCAGAGAACACGTCGCAGAAGCACAAGAACTTCATCGCCACGCGCATGGGCGATAAATTGGTTACGGAGGTAGCTGGTGTCGGCCCAAAGATCGGCGGAGAGCTCACAGAAAACGGGTTCGTGTATGCTTACAATCTCCTCGGTCAGTTTCTTGTCCTGAATAAGTCGATCGACGACTTCAAGACATGGCTGAAGGAGCAAGCGCCGTCCTCCAATGAGAAGCATCGCAGCGACTCTGCCGAATGCCTCGCCAAGTACTGCGAACTCATGCTGTAAAGTGCGTCCACTGTCAAGTCGCAAGTATTGACATGCTGGCGAGCGAGAAAAATCCTGGCCGGGTGATTGAGTGTGTTGCACCTCGAGGTGTATGTGCATCTGGCTCCCCCTTGTAATGTCTGCAATGCGTGCGTGCCTCGCGTTTCGTTTTCTTTCTTAGATGTTGTGTTGTTGTTCTTCGGTTTCTTCTCGAAATGCTGTCTCTGTAGAATTGTCGGCGTGATTGTACCGTGTGATTCTCTAAAGTACGGCTGGATTTCAAGTTTCGATAAAAAGGAAAATCCTCATCAATTTGAATCAGATTTTAAATTGCACTTGCGTACCCTCCGTGACTGTTGAGTGACATTACCAAAAGTGCCCACAAACAACATATGCTCCCGAGCATTGATTCAATACTCAACACTTGTTGCATCACTGCGAAATGATTTGATACGCGTCGTCGACACACAGCCAACGCTATACATTAAAGAGAGACGCTTTGCAGCACGAAAAACAACACAAAGATATTCACACTTATTGACTCCATTTTCAACAGATCTCAGGGCATAGCCGCAACATTTTCCTTGTCTGCATCTCCGAGTGCGCCTGCAAGATTCTTTCCCACGGGAGCCGATGAAGATGCCCACTCGGCGTCACCGCACGCACCATCGTCGTCCTCCCACGCATCAGCCTCGTCGTCGTTGTGGTGAGCCGTGCACGTGACACTGCCGTTACGAACACGCGCGGGGCTTGGTGTGTATGGACCCGCGCCCACACCAGCCTTCTGGAACTTCGCCTGTAATCCGGCGGTGCATAGGGACGCAAGATCGCCCCTGTCAACCGTCCGCGCCTTCTTGGGAAAGTGCAGTGTGCCTCCGCCGGAGCTGAAAGTGGGCATCAAACCAAACCACGCGAGTCCGTCATGGGTGTGGGAATTAAGGCCAATGTCTAGTGCGTGATGCCCATGGACTCCACAAGTCAGCAGAGAGACCTCCAGTACTCACAAAGCCATACTGATGTATGCGTGTCCCAACCACATGCAACCACACTCTCAAAGAAAGGCCCGCGAATTTACCCGAAGGAAGAAGAAATCCCCACATGCATATTACACACACACACACATTACACACACGGAGCAGCATAATAAACATCAAGTGCAAGTGCATGCCCGCGACACTCACAAGTTGGCGCCAGTGGGCTTAAGAATGGACTTGGTGGGGGTCTGCGTGAAGAGCATTGTGGGGGGCGTCGCAGTGGGCCCTCCACCAACAAGCGACACGCGAGCCATGGTCACGTGGCGGGGGCTGCGGGCGACGGGGAGGCAGTGGGGCAGTGTGTGCCGCCTGAGAAGTGCGTTTGGTGGTGCCTGTCCAGACGGGGTAATGCAGGATTCAAAGTGTGTTGTGTGTTAGCCAAGACTCCGCAAATTGGACAGAGGTGAAGGATTCAAGTCAGTGTCTCAGGCGCTATGCCCATCCATTGACTCCACAAGTTGGACAGAGAAAGAAGAGTGGCGTGAATTGAACGAGGCCCTACTATGTGGAGGCGAGGGGGGCGGGGGGAGGGGGGTTGTAGTGCCGCATTGGCAAGAAAATGAAGGGCACAACGTGCACGCATTCCCCATGCATTTGGGACAAACTCACTGCAACTGCTGGTGGGGGCGGGGGCGGCGGGGGCGGTGGTGGTGGAGCTGATGCCTTCTTCACGACTGTGGGTTGCACAATGGCCGGCGCATCCACCGCCACAACGCTTGTTTTGGCAGCAAATCGTGCGATTTCGGCGGCTACCATGTTGCGAACGGGAGCAAGGCTCAGGAGAATGCGACCCATCTGTGCCGCGTGTGGTTGTTTTTGATATGTATATATGTGTTTGGTATATGTTTGTGTGTATGTGCATGTGTGCGTATGCGTGTGTGTATATGCGTGTGTGGGGGTGTTTGTATGCGAGTATGTGCGTGAGCGCGAGAGTGTGTTTATGTGTGTATACGTGTGCATGTACACGTGCATATGTGTGTGCGAGTCGTGTGTATGAATGTGTGAATTGCCAAGTGAGCATGTTGTGGCCGCTGGGGACGACACGGCTAGCCATTATTCTCCTTACACACCTTTGCAAGAAAAGGGACATGTGATGCTCCTATGAAGACGGCAGTGATCCACACGCGCAGTCCGACCTCAAAAGATCGGAAAAATGCCTGCCGAAGAATCACATTGTGCGTGTTTTCAGCATTAATTTTCAGCAGTAATTCCATTAGAATGATTAGCTGCAAGACGACCAATGGCACCACGGCGTGAAGCGTCGAAACTGCAACTCACGTTGATTGTATGCAGGTGGAAGGGGGGGGGGGGGGGGGG
>CALSCR010000804.1:0-11085 GCA_943704495.1 Pigoraptor chileana
CCCCCCCCCCCCCCCCCCCCCTCTCTCTTACATATACATTAACACGCACACACATGCAACATACGCATATACTCACCACACCACACAACCAATGCCCTGCGGACAGATACTGAGCTTGCTATCGGCTATCGAGATGTTTTCCTCATGCTCTTGGACGACATCCTCGGCGTTCCCACAATCGGTGCACAGGAAAAGCGCGCTGTGACGGCTCAGGACATTGCGATTGCGCAGCCGCTTCTGTTCAGCGAGCACACTGTCGGCGCCTTCCTCGACGAAATTATGAGGGTATGCATAAGGATGCGCACACGTACACACACATAACCACATACAGATGCATCCACATGCAGACACATCCACAACCACTAGTAGCTCGCATCGCACTTGCGCAGTGTGAGAGTGCGTTACACTGTGAGTGTGTGTGTCCATATATTCAGATGGTGTGCGATCTATTTCGTGTTTGTGTGTGTCTATCATGCATGCACAATGCGGGCCTCTCGCTCTCGCCCCCCGCTTCCCTCTTTGGAATTGAAATAGGCCAGCATACATAACCTCTACTTTCCGCCTAACAAACAACACGGTGTGTCACTCATTTGACGCGACATGTGACAAAAATTCAACACACACACACACACCCCGTTCCGTTGACTTTAGGCGTTTTCTGTTCCTGGCGTTGCTCCCATCAACCAAGCCTACGCAGCGGAAGTGTTGACTGCATTTGTGCGATTTCGGTACGTCGTTCACACTCGATTTACAGCACAACCACAACCAATGTTGCATGCTGCATGGTGCCGCACTCTGTGTGTGTCGCAAATCGCACACTCAAAACATAAGACACACCGTATATATCACACTGTATTATACTGTGTTTGTTGCACAACTACGAATCGCAATGCACGTTGCATCATTGCAAATGGCCCTGGCGCTTGTGTGCGCGTTTGTGTCAAGACACATTTTTTTTTGCTTCTTCAAAGTAGCGTGTTTGTCGCATTGCATCTTGCTGCAATTCTTTCAGTATTTGTGTCTAATTGGCTGCGATCATCGACCCAATCTATATCACGTGCGTTTGGGAGCGTGTGTGTCCGTCTTTCTCTCTCGTGGAGTCTATTGTGGTATGCACCGCACCTGAGTCACTGACTTGAATCCTACACCTTCCTTGTCTGCATGCATTCGTGCGTCCATGCGTCCATGCGCCCATGCGCCCATGCGCCCACAGGCAGGAGTGCTCTGCCAGGTTGAGTAGCATGCCGCTACACATCAAACTCGTTGCGCACATTCCGACTATTTGCAATGTTATTCTCGGCAAGGGGACAAAAGGCACAATGAGGTATATTCCAAATGGTCATGTGGATGTGACGAACGCCTGCGTTTGCATGCGCGTGGGCGCGCGCGCGCGCGCGTGTGTGTGTGTGTGCGTCGAAGCATGTGTGTTTGCGTGATGTCTAATGTTGCTTGTCCTGTTTTGCCCATTTCGTTCCATGTGCGCCCGTGTACGTTTGCTTGCACAGTCACCCACAAACACACACTCACACAAACGCGCCCCTATTAACACACCCTCATCTCACCCCTCACCCGTCGATAACAGCGTTCAGTTTTCGGCGTACACGACGCCGGCCATGTCGTTCAATCGGCTGAGCCTCGTGCGATTGGTACAGACCATCCTGTGTGCATGCCCGCCGTTGCTGCTGGACACCGAGCTCAACGCGGTTCCTGCGCCCTTCTGGAAGCTCCTCTGCACACTGTTTTTTGAGTACAAGTGGGTTGGGGAATTTGAGTGCATGCATGCATGTGTGTTCTTTTGCTATTTTATGCGTGAGCGTGTGGTTGTGCGTATATGTGCGTATATCTGTGAATGCGGGTTGTGTATGTGTATGCGTACGTTTTGTAATATCACATTCCATCTTGCTGATATCCACATGTTTTTGATATGTTGTGACACACCACGTCATTTGCGCGGCGTATGTCACATGTGTGTGTGTGTGTGTGTGTATGTGTGCGTTTCCGTCTGCAGGCACAACAACATATACCATTCCGTGTTCTACCGATGCCTGTCGCTCGTGTTGCACAGCGATCACTCAAACACAATCAAGGCACTCTTTTCAAAGACAAAGCTCATTGCGCATCTTATCGAGGCATTCGAGAGCAAATCGACCGACGAGGGTGTGTGCGGTTTTAATTGTGGCAAAATGACTTTACTTACTTGGACAATATGTCTCTCTTTCTCTGTTGAGTCCATGTCTTGAATCTTCTATCTAACTTGTCTGTCTCGTTCGATTTCACTCTTATGCGGCGTAGTGGGGTCACGGCATAGCGGCTGAGATACAAACTCGAATCCCCCCCCCCACTCGTTTATTTATTACTCTTTATTGGCGCATGCAGGCATACGTGGCTTTGTTGTCGTAATTTGCAACTGTCTGCGACTGGTGGGCGAGTCCCAGGAACCCGCTGGCCACGTGCGCCAAATGCTGGAGCACCACCACGCGTGGCTGGGCTTCCAAGACAGGCTAAAGTGGGCATGGGTGGAAGGGATCGCTGTTTGTTGGCCATGCTTGCTGCTGCTGCTGTTGTTGTTGTTGGATTGCTCTGTGCCGTCTCTGATGAAATTGCTGCACATTACATGGAATGTTTCTCACCCACCCACCCACACATACACACGCACCTCGGACCACACTCTCACACACGTCGCAGATCTGAGACATTGACACGCTATCTCGCCCGTCCGGTGACCAAGGGCCTTGACATGGAGCCGCTGCTGTGCTTTGGGCCTCCGCTGTGTGCTCCTGGCAACCCGCCGCCCCCGACGCCTCCGTCGCCCGCAGAGGTCCGCATGATTCGCCGACAGGTACAGGAATATCCATCGTCAGTCGACGTGAACTCCCTCGCGCATTTGCTGCGTCCGCTGCGCCCGGTCACACCCAAGGCCATGGAGCTGGGGTCTCCGAGTGAGTGCTTGCCTTCCACCCCCCCCTGTCCGCGTCGTTGCTGTTGCTGTTGCTGTTGCTGTTACTGTTGCTGTTGCTGATGTTGAGTTTGTAATGTGGCATCGACATCTGCTCATGATGTGTGCTGATAGATTCGCATTGTTTATGTGGTCAACTTCGCCTTGAACAACTTTACAATGGCTGTGCATCACCCTGCCCACTCATACATCCCTATCAAATTTCTGGAGTCCTTCGACTAAGTTTGCAAGCAATCTTACATTCCCCCGACTTCTCGCTTGCCCTGTCGCTCCAGTGGCAAAGCTGATGGCCATCTGCGACAAATCGGCCGATCCAAGTGCAGTCGCAAAGGCGCCCGTGTCGCCGTCGGCCACGCGCGCACTCGACAACAAGCCGCACACAAAGACGGCCGGCGGGAAGGCATCCGGGGCAAAGGGGCATTCTGCCGCCCCGGCGGCGACGACGACCCTTGCAGTGGCCCCCCCACCCGCGCCCGCAACATCTGCAGCGGCATCTCCGGACGGAGAGGGCAAGAAGAAGAAGAACAAGAAGAAGAAGAAGAAGGCTGCCGGTGACGCCAAAGGCGAGGCTGGTGACGCCAAGGAGGAAGATGACGACGAATAGGGCATTGGATGCACGCTTGCTTTTTGTGAGCAGCAGCGTGCGTGAGTGTGAGTGTGTCTGTGGCACTATGAGATTTAGCTGCTGTCATGCTGGCGTTTGTTCTGGCTTACTATGCATAAGTTTTGTCGTTGCTGCCAATATAGTACGCGCATCTCTCCCGCTTGTTGCATTTGGGGGGTTGCGGGGTGCGGGTACGTGAAATACCGCTCCTATCTTGTATGCACTATTGACACACAAGACACCACTTACTGAGAGTGTCCACCGCCATCCGTGACATTTAAACAGTGCTGGAATTGCTTTTGTGTGGCAAAGGCACTAAACTATAAGAAATACTGTGGCAGCACTGACATGGAGAGACCGATTTTCATTAAGGCGAATGAATCGCAATCGCCGAACTGGGCATCAACGAAGGAATGCAGATGTTGTCCTTGAAGATGTAGCCACGCATGCAGACAAACAAATGATGGTTTTCAAAATAACGAACGCACGCAAAGCAAACGCAACACAACGCAAGAGCAATGGAGATTATATACAGGAGACTTCAGACGCCAGACGCACACGCTCACGCAACGCAAAAGATTAGCCGCCATTGTTGCACGCATGCACACGCACACGCACACGCACATACACAACTGCATACACCACACCAACATCACTTCGTACAGATATTGTGCAAGTGTCATGTTCTTGTTGAGAGAGACCGGGCTCGCTTGCGTGATTGGCGTTCGGGCGCTGTTGCGAGAGAGCGGCCGGATACAGAGAGATCCTTGCCTCTACCGTACATGTCAGGGCCCACACCAACACTGACATAGTGGCCACCCGGAATGGGAGGGAGCGGAAGGCCGCGCAAGGGGCAGAAGCCGCCCTCCGTCGTCACATTCCCGCGCTGGTTGGCGCTTACCCTAGGGAAAGTCGCCGCCGCCGACGATGGTACTGTGGCTGCACTGACGCCCGTGGACCCCGTGGCGGGGCCGGCGGTCGAAGGAGAGAACATTGTTTGCACGTATGTGTCCAGCCATGTCGCATTGTTACACTGCAAGATGTGTGTGTGTGTGTTTGGGGGAGGGGGGGGGATGACGTTGATAATGAGTATGATGGAAAGTACAACCACTCGGACGTGTCTAAAAACAAACGAGATAAGAGAGCGACTGTACACAAGCCGAGATGATGAATGATTGCACACCTGCAGCTTTTCAAGGTGTCTGCGCCCCGTCACAAAGTTTGGTGGGACCCGCGTTGTGACGGGCAGCGCCGCCGACTGTGGACATGACACGCTGTTGATGATTGGTAATGTGATGGAGCGGACTGTCATTCTCGCTCCAAAATCAAAAGGGGAATCGCAACTGGCCGAGCGGGGGTTTGCGCTTATTAATGTTGTCGTTATTCACAAACCGCAAATAAAAAGTCGAATGCGTAATACGAACAATCACGGACGATGCGTAAGATGTTCAGGTTCGCTTCCATTGAATCAACCACGTGCCGTGGCGCAAGTTCGAGTCTGCTGAGCACTGAAATGGCCAGGACTGGACGGTACGATACCAAGTTCAAGTGTTTGTGGTATGGAATAGAGAACAACGTGAGAGCGTCTGTGGGTTTTTTTCAAGAAACAGCGGGAGAAGAGAGAAGAGAGAGTGAGAGAGCAGTGCGATGACATGATGTTCGAACATGTGTGTCAGTGTGTGCAGGGCTTCAAGTGACGCAGGCGGAGGCCCATTCTCTGTCTATTTTTGGCGTTCCTTCGTCGGATACGCACATACGCTCCCATACAAACAGCCATACAAACTTCAATGGGTCGACGCCCCCTTTTCACGGTCATGCGGACACCGAAATAATCACGCACACATAACGCGCAAATAATGCAGAAATAATTCAGAAATAATGCACAAATAACGCGTAAATAACGCGGAAATAATCTACATATAATGCACTTGTCTCATGGCTATTGGAAATTTATCGAATCGAAAATAATGGGTACACTCTGCCGAACCAAATGTCGAAATAAAAAGTTTTAGGCAAAACAAAAAATCAAAGAAAAAGTGAATAAATTGGATTTTAATTTCGCACCGTAAAATTATAGCCCGACGGGCGTTTGCCCACCAATCCGACACTCCGACACACGCACACACACACACACACACACAGCCCACCGTTCGGCGGTACTTTCTGACGCACATTTGTGCATTTGCATCTCTGGTGCAAAACAGATCAAAAAGCCGCACTGCATTAAGCTTAGTAGTACTGACCACCGAACAGAATGAAAATTTCCTCCTGAGTCGTCGCCAGGGGTACTCACGGGGGTACCCCTGGTCGTCGCCGCCACCGCCGGTCGCAGTGCCGGCACAATGTTTCCCGGCAATTCTGTGGGCGCCCAGCAGTCAGCTTAATACCACCTGAAGGCGGTTTGTCAGTCGCAGAGAACTTTGCACCTCAATTCGTTCCCTGACCGAATTCGACCGCCGCAAGTCAGTCTTACTCAGATGCGGGCGGAATAAGTCGGGCCGCCCGTCGGGTCCTATGAATTGAAAATGAAAGCTTTTTTTTAAATTTAAATATCCGCTTGTCAGGTGCCTGGCCGGGGAGAGTGATGGGAGCATTTTATTGATGGGAATGTCGGGTGACAGAGGGGGGGAGGCACTTGCATCCGAGGTTTCGTTGGAATGCCTGTCTCACATAAACACAAAGATACGGCGAGTTGCATGCGGAATCAGATTGACTGGGGGTGGTAGGATGGACAATCATACCAAAACAATAGGCTGCAAGTTACATCAGTAGAAACAAACCGCAGGTGCAATCATGTTTGACTTTTATAAATTAGAAAAATGTGGACACATTCAGCAATCTGATTGGATGTGCTGCTGCGTTGCCTATGTGTTGCGTTGCGGGACAGACTGGTCGACAACACGAGCAACCTTCGGACGTTTTACAAAAACGCCTTGTGCGGGATCGCAATCGAAATATCTGCCGACCGAGCAGCAAAAAAATAAAAAATTGTGTTGCACAGTTTTTGTTGAGACGATGCGCACTGTTGAAAACCACAGACACAGAGTTTGTGCGTATTCCGGCGGACTGTTTGGGCTGCATACACACATCCTGATCAGCTACGCACCTCACATCCCCAACCGTACCGTCGTGCTTCCCGGCACCTGCGGGAACGAGGGAAGGGCCATAGCATGAGAGAAAGGGAGACGGGGAGAGAGACAGAGAGTGAGCGAGGCAGCAAAAGCTATACAACAGCTCTACAACCAAGAGCAAAATATGCCAAATACACGTCTCTCACCACTATTTTGGCCACGCACACCCGCCGACACACACACAAACACACACTCACTCACTCACCCTTACTGTCGAGCGCAATGCCAATCCACGTGCCCTTTGCAAACTGCACGGGACCAATGTACCGCACCGAGCCCATTCGACCGCCATCGAGCTCCACACGCGCACCGACTGACAGCGGCACCCCCTCCACCACAATGCCGTCGCTGTCCGTGGACCGCATTCGCACCGTGTTGTTGGCAACGGGTGCAGACGCACGCACACTCCCCAGTGATCCCACGCTCTGTGCGACGCCAGAGTCATTCAGATGCCCAGTCGATCCAAACGCCTTTCCCGACCTCGACAGGTCGCCCAGCGAGCCGAATCCGCCGCCCAATAGGTTGCGAGGGGCAAACGACACGCTCCGGCGCGTTGACTGGGTGTGCTTAACGGGCGATCCGCCGTGTGGAGACACAAAACCCGCCGTTGTTGCTGCGCGACCAGAGGACAGGGACGCAGACACACCCGCGATAGGCATCAAATCTGCAACGGATTGACTGCTGTATACAGTCTGCGGACGAAGTCCCGCCAGTTCACGGGCAAGGCATTCAATGGTCGATTCGCAGTTTCTGCACGCGTCCGACAGCGCGTGAATTTCGTCCTGTTCTCTCTGGCTGCGTGCTTCGAGTGCCTCCATTGCGGCGGCCATCCCCAACGCCTTTGATTCATGCGCATGTGCAGCCTCCAACAGGCTATTCACACGTGCAGCCTGGTCCCTGCACAGCCGCGTCAGGGCGACATTCCGCTCCTCCGCATCGAGCGCCATCCGACCGACAGCGTCGAGTTCACGCACAAGGGCAATGCGACGCCGCTCAATGTCCGTCGCACGCGCAGCCAGCGAGTCCCTCTCGGCACGCAGCACACCGACCTCCGACGAGCGTGCACGCAACTCGCGCTTCAAGCCCTCGCGCTCGGCGACCTGTGCTTCAAGCGACTCCTTTGATCCCTTCACCTCCGCCGCCATCTCCACCAGCTGTTGCGAGATGAAGCGGTGGATATCAGATGCCATCCGCGCGTCGTCCTCTGCATTCGCCGCACGTGCCGCAAGATCCTCGCACCGTCGCAACAGCTCCAATCGCTCGGCTTCAGCGGCTTCGTTATTGGCCAGCGCAATCGCGAGAGAGGCCTCCAGTTGCTCACGTGACCGCGCTGCATCGACCATCTGTCGCGCGTCACGGGCCGCCCGCTCTGCCTCCGCCTGCTCAGCGGCCGCAAGCTTCTCTGTCATTCGGCGCAGGGACGACCGCATGCGCTCGCACTTGTCCCGCCACGCCTTCACCTCCTCGCCGACTGCCTTTGTTGCCTCAACAGACTCCTCGAGCTTGGCCTTTTCTCCGGCGAGAGCCTCAACAAGCGTAGTGCAATGTGCGCACGCGCTAACCGCCGCATCTGGGGCATGCGACAGCGCACCACCCTTGGTTGGAGTTGACCTTGTGGACAAAGTGGGACGGGCTGGCGATGCTGTATTGCCGGCGCCATCGCGGAAGGGAAGGCCTTCTTGGTCGCGCAAAACGCGCATTAGTTCGGCACTCTCCTTGAAGACAGAAGCAAGCTGCTGCACCTCCACGTCCCCGAGATCAGCGGCGGCCGACAGGCGGGTGCTCATTGCGTCGGCGTCTCGCGTAAGCTGATCCATTCGAGCCCGCAGTGTGGCGACAACAGCTTCATCGCCAACGGATATGCGAGTATTTGACAGCGAGTGGGCATCAGCACCACTATGGCCGTCAGCATGCGCACCCTCCCTGCGGACGCGTCGCAATTCGCCAGAGAGATGATCGAGAGCCGCGGCATCGCGCTGAGCGCCCTGCTCCAGCATGGCAGCTCTCTGGCGCAGCCGTTCGTTCACGTGACGCAACTCTGCAATTTCGCCTCTATTTTCTTCCGATTTCTCGCCATGTTTCTGAATGCCCGCAGACGCTCTCAATGCGTCGACCGCACGTTCCAGGTCACCGACCGTGGCGATGGCTGCATGCAACTCTCCACTAAGACGCACAACCTCAGCATTGGCGGCGTCCCTCTCGCGCGCCACAAGTGCACGCTCAGATTCGGCATTCTTTGCACGCTCCGACTCTCTCGACAGAAGCACAGACAGGCGACTACATTCCTGTTCCAGAGCCCTGTATGAACCGTCCGTCTGGCTGTCCCTCGACAGCTGCGGCGCCGACGACGTCGCAGAAGACCTCCGAGGCGATTGCGTTGCAGTGTCCACAGTGCGTGCGGCGGGAGCATGCTCGCCACGCGAGAGCGACGAGCGCAGGTGTGCGGCCTCTACCCTCGACTGATCCAGTGCATGAAGCAGATCTCTTTTCTCGTTTTCGAGGCGCGCAACAAGGCCTTCAATTTGCACCGTCTGCTTTTCAACGTCAGACTCCAACTGACGACGATCGGCAAGAAGGCGCCCAATGAGTGCGTTGGCTTCCTCTAGACGCCGATCCATGCGGTCGTCACTGCGTTCGTCGCCGCGGGGAGTCGGCTCCTCTTCCCGTCCGGTGTTCGGCAGCTCTCGCTCTTCGGTTTGCTGAGCAACGGCGTGGGTTTGTTGTTGTGGTGCAGATCTAAGATCCTCAACAAGAGCCGTGGCAGGTGTTTCAATGCGCGCATCTCCAACATTACCACCGTCGTCGTTGGTAACATGTCTTCGCTTGGCAGTGGAAGTGAATGAAGGCATGGGAGACGAGACCACAGCTGCTCCTGGTCGCAAAACAACCTCTTCACCAGTCGAATCCAAGTCATCATCGTCCGTGTCGGCTCGATCATCAGGTGAAAGCAGCCCTTCGTCGGCCACAAAGTGAACGCGCCTGGGAAATAAAACCAATGGAAAACGTGAGACCACCATTGCGAGGATCAATCACGATAGTGACTGTTGCACGCGATGCACACCTTTTGCTTGTAGGCTTCTCGAGAATGCCTGCGGATGGATGCGTTGAAGAGCCTTCTACGACGGCATCGGTACCAGGATTCATCACCTGCGAAATAATATTGGGGTAATTTACTTTGAATTTACTCTGGTTTGTTCCATAAGATGCAACGCACTTTGCATATAGCTTTGGTTGCACATATTACGAAAAGTGTTACAAAGTTGCAAAAATAAGAAAGACAAACCTTGTCACCTGAGTCTCTGGATGCAGTCTTCGCCTTCTTCTTTTTGGACCTGAACTTTGTCAACTGCAGTGTAGCCCCAATTATTCATATATTCAAAGTAAGAGTGGGGGTGTATGTGGAGGACCGTTGGAGTTCAAACTGACACAAATAATTCTAAACAAGGAAGCCTCTTGAAAAATGCCGCACAGCGTAATGGGAATAAATGGGCATCACTCACAAGTCCACGCCCAGCAGCCACAAGGGCAGTGCGCCGGTCATCAGACTCGGACATGTCTCCGTATGCCGTCGTGCGGTGGATGGCGTTTTAGCGCGGCATCTCAGTCTCAGTCTTAGTCGGTTTGGATGCCGCAAACAAAAAAAAAACACAAAAGAAAAATAGAAACTACGAACCCTATTCTAAAATTGAATATTTTCATATATCGGCTAAGGGACTGGATCCTCTTTACTTCAAATGTGACCGATACACATTTTCATTCTGTCAGAGTGGCGTGATCCAATCCAATCCAACGAATTTTTTTCGTCATATTTTTAGGCGCGCTTTCGAACTTTCCCGCCATTTGTTTTGGTGTGGCTCCCGGATGACACCCCGGATGTGTTCGATTTGTACTGTGGATGACATCAGCACAACGTCCCCCATACAAATTCCGATATGTAAAATGGGACGCCTCCGCTGTTACTTATGGAGAAGAGAACACAATGTAAATGTATACAAACACAGTCGTGGCTTAAAATGCGGTAATGTAATACCTAATTTCATATTGCGTTGCGCAGTACTAATAAAGCCCACCTCGTGCAAACCTTCATCCGGATTTTTTATTTAGAGTCAGGGACACTCCCCGCCAACAACTACAAAATTAAGTCCATCTTATAGGTTACTAATATTAAATGGGATAGGAAATAACTGTAATATTATTTATTTGTAGTCGGCAGTGGACATTCGATTGGTTTATTTGCATTTATTTTGAACCTGTGAGTTGGGAGGCAGCCAATCAGAGGAGCCCGTGATCCCATTTGCCGTCATCCAAGTGCGAATGCAGAACACACACACACACACACACACACACACACACACACACACACACACACACACACACACACACACACACACACA
>CALSCR010000807.1:0-18185 GCA_943704495.1 Pigoraptor chileana
TAGGGTAGGGTTGGCGAAAGTGTGGTGTGTCTGTGTGTGTGTGTGTGTGTGTGTGTGTGTGTGTGTGTGTGTGTGTGTGTGTGTGTGCGTGTGCGGCCAATGCAATGCGGCACACCGTGCAGGCTTGTGCAGGATGCATACAGGGATACTCCAAGGCTCCTTCTTATATCTAGAAGACCGCTGCTCTCTTTAATTGCCCTCTCATCTCTCGTCGTTTCTTGCGTATTGCCTCTTTAATGTTGTTGCTGCCTCTGCAAAAATGACGGGAGAAGCTCCTGCATCGCCGCTGATATCGGGCCGTTTTCTTGCGAACGTCCAGGCTATATCTGGGCTCTGTTTCTCGACGTTTCTATCGCTCCACCTCACAAACACTGCACTCGCAAACCTTGGGCCTTCAGCATACGATGCGGCGCAGGCTGTGTTTCGAAATTACTACCACGCACCCCTTGTTGAATATGGCATCCTGGGTGGTTCACTAGTCGCACACGTGACATCAAGTGCCATTCTCTATCTGCGCAAGAAAAGTGCGGCGGCAAAGGCAGCTGCTGCACGGAAGAAGAGCGACGACGACCACCCGATTGCTGCGGTTGATTCAAAGAAGGATGCCAGCACCGGCACATGGGATGGAGTGGGCAGGTCGTTGCACCGCTACACCGGCTTCATTTTGACGGCATTCATACCCGGACATGTTCTCGCCACACGATTCGTTCCATCGGTGCTCTATCCCATTGTGTCGAAAAACGCGGCATCTCCCTTTGCTGATTTCACGACTGTCACGTACAGTGTGCAGGAGGCATTCGGCTGGGGATTCTCCATATACTATGTTGTGCTTGCGCTTTCAGGCCTGTTCCACATGTCGTATGGGATTTTCAAGGTGCGGGGGTCATCTGCCGCCTTTTGTGTCTTGTGTCTGCCATGATTGTGTCGGTGACGTCTTGCTTCATCGGCTGTGCGAGTGGTGTTGGCATGTATCCAAACCACACAAAATGACAACCCGCGTATACACAAATCGGCCGTCGACTGATTTACTTTGTCTATCCCGCAAACAAATGCATCGCTTAATCTGCGACACACAGGCCATCGGTACGCTGTCGCCTTCTGCCAAAAAGAACGGCGTCTTCAAGGCATTGTGGAATGGCAAGACACTTCAGCGGATGCTACTTTTTGGCGCCGCGGCCGTCATTGTATCGGGTGTATTTGCGATCAGTGAGTGCCCCATTGTCATTTGGAGTGCATCGCAAGGATACTCTTTGGTGCAACGAGACATTTTTCTGTGCATAGGATTGTGTGCATGACGAGTGCAGTCTATTGGGAAGGAGAGAGGGAGAGAGGGAGAGAGGGAGAGGAGGAGACGGGAGGAGGTAGTGGCATGTGCGCACAGAGTTGTGTTGTGTATGTGTTTCATCCGATTCACAGGTATCCATCCTTCAGCCTCATTCTCACAACGCTGTAATATTATGCTTAATGTTCTCTATCCCCCCCCCCCGCACACACACACACACACAGGTGGCTTTTACTTTGACGTGCCCATTCCCCGTGCCGATCTCTATCACGAGGTTGAAGCGAATCTCTTTGCTCTCATCAAGGGACTCTATACCCAGTAATTACAGCCCTGTGAAACCCAATCCACACTCTCGCTGATCACACACTAAAATTGTAGCCATGCCCCCGCAATAGTACGCACTATGGTGCTTTCTTTCGCTCATATCATTATTATACGCCAATGAGTGTAGGACACAAAAGCCTTGTATTGCCCTGAAAACCCCAAACAAAAATGCACAGCAAACCGCAGAGAGAAAGAGCGAGAGAAAGAGAGAGAGAGAGAGCGAGAGAGAGAGAGATAGTGTGTGTGTGTGTGTGTGTGTGTGGTTGATATTGAATGGGAGAGCGCCCACACGCCGATGGGACTGTAATTGCACGCAACGCAGACGCACAGAGCACGCACGCAAAACCGCAAACAAAACACAAACACAAAAAGCAAACGCCAACACATTCGTTAGTTGGCAGAAGCGGCCGGACCATCCACATGACCGCCACCCACCGCAGGCACAGCAGCATCAGGGGCAGACGCAGGGGCGGAGGCAGCGGGAGTGGAGGCATTGGCGGTCGCGTGGGCACTCGCCGCAGCCACGGTCGCCCGCGTGTGTGCCTCCATGTGCTCGAGGGTCATTTTCTGCATTGCCTTCATCTGTGTCGCAAACTCAGCATGAAGGCGCCCAACCTCATCCGCAAACTTCATCTGCATGTCGCGCATGAGTACAGACACATCCGCAGCAGTGAATACAGCGGCAGGCTGCGACGACGACGAGGCCACCAGGGGAACGGCGAGCGATTTCCCGCTACTACCAAGGCAGGACGCGCACGTGCCACACTTGCAACCGACCCCGGCCGCGTACAGCGCAGTCGGCGCGGTCGTTCCCGTGGCATTGGCGGCATTGGAGGGCGCGCTGAAGCCATGGCGCACACGCAGCGGGGATCCAATGGGCGTCGAAACAGCCGACGTGGTCGTTGTCGAGGGCTTTGTCGGCGGCGTCGGCGTGTCAGACTCGGAATCGGTGCTTGATTCGTCGTGATGCCTCCACGCCGTCCCAACACTCCGGAACGACGGCGACATGGCACCATTGCCCGCTGCTTTGCCCCCGCGCATGTTCACGGGCCGAGATGCCTCACCGCCGCCAACCACATCGACTGCGGAGACAATCTCGACGGTCGGCGCAGCCATTGTTGGTGTTGTCGTCTCCACTCTTTCTGTGACGTTGGCCGATGAGCCGGTGCTGACGCGGGGCTTGAGCTCCCGGTTGATGACCTCCATGTCCTCCTCACGATCGCTCTCCCGCAAGAGAGAGTGACGCCGGGCAGCCTCGTTCATGATGCGCACAACCTTGGTGCTGTTGCGAAGCTGTCGCCAGCGATTGCCGGGCGTCTTGCGCATGGACGATGATAGTGCGCCGCGGGAACTCGCAAGCGTTCGCGCAGGGTCTCCGACGTTGTTATTGCTATTACCGTTGTTGCTGCTGCTATTGCTGCGTACATCGGGTGCAGCATCATTATTGATTCCACCCACCCGCGCGGCGGCGGCGGTGAGCACCGCGTCTGTCGACTGGCGTGAATATCCACCGGTGGGCGGAGGGGAAATCGTCCCGTAGCTGTCTCGCGAGCTCATGCGGTCACCGCTTTGCCTGTGCCCGCACCCGGCGTACGAGATGCCGGACATAAGTGACGTCGTCTCGGAGTACGAGCGCCCGTTTCCGCGACCCGGTCCATCGTCGCCATGGCCACCATGGCCACCATGTCCACCATGTCCACCATGTCCACCATGTCCACCATGTCCACCGCCATTATTGTCGATGTTGTCGTTGTTGTCGTTGTTGTTGTCGTCGTTGTCATTGGCATCGAAATCGTCCTCCGTGTCTTCAGTTGAAACAATGTTGATGCGCGCATCGGCGTCCCCGTCTTCATCCTCATGGGGGTCGTTTGTGGAGCAGTAGGCGGCATTCAATATCTGCCGCAAGCGCTTCTGTGCAAGCACCGCATTGTTTGTATCGGTGGAAGCCGACTTGTCAAACGTAGACGCCAGGCGAAATCCATCCTCAATGATAAACACGAACACGTTCAGGGCTGTCGTGATGAAAAAGGCGCAGAATGTGTACAGATACACGCGACCGAGACCTTTGTAGGCGCTATCTTCCTCCATATTGAGTTCCTGCGAGTCGGCGGGTGAGTGGGCGGCGTGAGCCATAAAAGCACAATTAGCATACACAACACTCACACGATAAAGACATGCGGGCACCCATAAACTCGACACTCACCGAAAAGACCTCAAATATGGAATCTCCGTTCGCGAGTGCAAACAGCGTCACGGCGGCGTTGTCAAGGGAGCCAAACTTGTCGGATACATTTGAAAAGAGAACGACTCCCATTACGACATACGCCATGTAGATGGGCAGCAGCGCAAGCATGTAGCGGACAACGCGGCCCATTGCACACCGAATGGCAAGAAACAGCATGTAAAAGTCCGGGCGCCATTGGAGAAACTGCGAGGTCGGTGCGAGGGAGAGAGAGAGCGGTCGCAATGTGGAGTTGGAATACATTTGACACGCAGAAGAATTGGTTGAGATACAACGATTAGATACTGCGATATTGATATCGTGGTATGTTGGGAGTGCACAGCACACCACTGCTTTCTCACTCTCTGTGTTTTTGTGGAGTCCCTGGGCTACGACATTGACTCAGATCCCACAAAACATACACACACACACACACTCTCTCTCATTCTCATTCTCTCAGGGAAGGATGTGGAGTCCACGGGCAGAGCCCCAACGACCTGACTTGACTCCACAACTCTTTTGAAATGAAGCGACAAGGGGCAACCACAACAAAGATAGAGGCAACACAGACCTTGAGCAGGTTGATCCACGCCAAAAAGCTGCCAAACGCCCTCGCCACGTCTGCGCCATCAATCTTTTCAGTGCTGTCAGTGTAGTGACCGCCGTCGTTGCGAATACTGTCGGCGCACGCTGCTATGAGGAATGCGTCTGACAGGAGCGTCACAATGTACCTGCGCGGCGTGTGAGGAGAACACAGAACATGAGAGACGTTCAGTACTCAATTGCCTTGGACACAATAGACACCACGAGATGCTCAAAGTCATCGAATCACATACGTGCCAGCCCACACATACACACATAAAAACACACACGCAAACACACATACGCAGAAACGCACCAAGTGTTGAAGAAGGACATTTTGTCGGAGGAGCTGAGGGCATCCCATGTGATTGCATTGCATGCTTCAGTACAATTGCGCTTGACGCGGTTGGCAAGGCGACGCTTCGCAAACCTGTTGCAATTTCGTGCGGAGCAAAACAGGTGAGGGCGTGCTCATACATGACAGTATAGGACATATCTACACAGACACACACAGATACACAACTAACCACAACAACGCCCGACAAAATGTTGAAATGAACAAGAAACGCACGGCACTCACATGAAGATCTTCCACGCCTTGTACAGGGCTTTGATGGTGAGCAAGCTCGATGCAACCGCGCAAATCAGCGTCGCCAAATCAAGGCCCAAAAAGAGACCACCGGATCGGTTGAGCAGCCGCTTGTATATTGTGACAAGGTGCTGCACTTGGCCGCCGCCAGACTTGAAATCATATGCAGATACACACACCCACTCGTACCGCATTTCATTCAGGAAGGGGCCGTGCGTCTGCGCATCGAATGAGTGCGTGCGTGCGCGTGCGTGTGTATTGTAAGTGTGTGTGTGTGAACAAATGAGAACAAGACAATGCATGTTGTTGTATATTCCGTCAAAACCAGTAAAATCTACAGCATTTAACCACGCAACACAAGACACTTAAACATATCGTGTACACGTTCTCTATTGTTTTCCCCATATTCACTGCACCTGTATGGACTCTGATTTGAAGCGCACTTCAACGCGAATCAGCCGATAGAACAGACGGCGCAGTTGAGTATCGGTTAGATTGTCAAAGGGTGTGCTCCGGTATGTGCTGCATGCCCCGCGCATGTGTGCGAGACGTGAAAGGTAGGATAAATATCAATATCATGACACGATGCACGTCAACCACAATGAATAAAAAAAGATTCAATATCCATATGAGGAATGCCTTTGGCGCTATGCCAGCGGACGACTTCACAAGTGTGTCACACGTGTGTGAGCCAAAGAGAGACAAAACGTGAGATGGAAAGCGAGGCATCTGTTGTCGAACACAACCCGTCACCATACATTATCGCTTCGAGCGAGCGCTGATACTGACACACATAAGCAATCAACGGATAATTCACATACCTGTTCATATGGTAAGTTTGCGTGAACGTGCTGAGATCTTCCGGGCCGTATCCAAAGGGGTCGCGCTGGACATACTGCTTGGCGGCGCTGAACGCACATGACACAATGAACGGGAAAACACAGGGGAAATGTGAGAGGTCGCAGACACAGATGCACGCGCGCGAGGACTATGCAAAAGCCAAGTGGGAAGGAGTTGCGATGCACCCGTGGGACAGAAACGCAGGCACAAGAGGGTGAGGTGCGAGTCAAGCGACGCACATTTCAATGTGGTATTCCCTGTCCTTGTCTGTGTGCCAATTTGAAACGGGCTGGACTGAGCGGTGGACGTAGTTGTAGTAGGCTGCAATTGTATGGCAGGGTGCGTGCGTATTGAGCGTTTAGGGAATAATGCAGAACAATGCATTTTGGCCACGTAACTCACAAAACAATTCAGAAATGGAAAGTGCGTTTTGTTTTGCGGATACATTCTGAACGTAAAAACATACACAAACAGATACGTGAATACAACACAAAGTGTAGACAGTACAAGCACTATCAGAGCAAAACAAGGCCCAAGGTCATCCCGATCACCGAGGTCACCGCATCGCCTTATGCAAAACCCACCATCAACAGTCGCATTGAAGTGACCGATGACATCGTTGACAAAGTAGAGCGGGGATTTCCAAAAGTCTGGCTGCGGGCGGAAGAGGGCGTCGAATGTGTCGTGCTGCCCATTCGCGTAGTCGTTAAACTGCGTGCTCATCATCCCAACGCGGATGGTACACAGAAGCGTCACGAGAAAATTGAACAGAAACTTGAACGGAAACCGGCGGAAGCGCTTGAATTTCGCAAACGGAGACAATGTCATCTGCTGCCGGTAGTTCAGTGAGCGCGGCCTGCAGGATGGGGGAAGATGGATTGCGCAAGTGGATGCTCAGCGATCATGATGGTATGAGAATAATGCAGTGCGTACTGCGACCACACACACACACAATGCTTGTCGCCTTTGCCCCATATCCATGATTTGCGTGTTCACGCATAAAAGAAAACACATAATTGTCACCGCATGTTCAAAAGGCAGAGAAAAGGGCCAACGCACTTTGGAATCTTTTCTGGAATTTTCGTGACGGCCGCAGAGAGGTTTTCGAACGAGTCGCGAAAGCGAGTGGACAATCCACTTAATCTGCGACCCATCGGTGAGGATGCGCCGCTCGTTGGCGCGTCACGCGAGGCCCTCGCAGCAGCCGCCGCCGAGCTCTCGCCGGCACACTGTACGTCGCTGTCACTCACCCGCGGCGTGGCGGATGCACTCCACAGATTCTCAAAGCTGCTGTCCATAGATGCAGGCGCATTGATGGGCTTGACGACGGCTCTGCGGTCGTCATATCGCAAAAGCGGAGTCCGCAGGTCTTCTGTGGACCCCATCCTCGCGAGAGTAATCTCGTCGCCAGAGCCACTCGGGTTGTTGAGCGCAGAGACAGCGCTTCTATCCACCCCGTTCGAGGAAATCGTATTCCTGCGCATGCGAATATGCAGCGAAATAGACGGGGGATGTATCTCTTTGTTCTCCAATTAAATTGTCGTTTGCGCACTATGGCCACTTATGCTTAGTTGAAATTACACAAAATGATCCACAGATGAAACAACAGGCAGACACATTGACGCAGGATTCGCACACGTACAATAACCTTGACGAGAACAATTAATAAAGGCACATGAACATGCGTGTACGTGCCATGCATCCAACCTTCCAAACGAGCATCCCCACGCGCATCCACGGGCCAATTGGTCATGCGAGTGCCCCGCAGCGTCGCGTTCAGTTTTGGGGCTCATCAGTGGTGGGTTTCCGCGGCGAATCCCCCGGATGTCAAGCCAAGCGACGAACTCCACCCGTGTCCGGGGGTGGAACAGACTGACACTCGATCCCCATTTATGCCTGTTTTGCGCGTGTGGTTTCAAATTAAGACTTGTTGCGTAACAGCCAATCAACGCGCAACCCGCGTCACGTGGAGTAACATGTCGCTGATTGTTTACCCCAATCCACTCAGTCGTCAAATTATTCATACATTGTGTATAAATTGTGTCGGAGCTCGGTTATGGAGGTGCTGTCACAGGTACACACTTGTCGTATTACTCAATTGTCACTGATCGCAGTCCCTGGGACCACTGCACACAACAGACACGACTGCAGAGCAAACCTTCACCATGGTAGGCAACTCATACACGTGCGTGATCTCATCGTTTTGCTGGTAATCATAAGTACATACAGCAGCAGATTATCGAGAATCGGGCTGCTGGCCGGGAGGAGAGGCGTGGACGCCAATGCCCGCTCACTGTTGAGGTCCCTCAGACATCAGTGCCGGCTGAGTCGGCGCAAGACAGTACAGCAAACACAATTCGCAGATGTGCACGACGGTGCCAACCACATTTGACCCCGTGGTATATAATCGGCATAAGTTAGGAAAAAAATGTGACATCGGGCCCGGCGATGTTAGGCTGAGTTTTAATCACCAAAACCACAACGTGGGTCATTAAATAGAATCATCCGAAAAATAGAAACAACGTGGTATGCTTTTGTGAACAATATACAACAAACAAAAGCAATCCCTGCCCGCATTTGCTACTGCGTTGCTTCATCGCCCAGTCGCAGTGCGTTTACCACTGTCCCTCGGAGCCGCTGCTGTCGAGCTTGATCGAGCTGCAGCACAAGCCAATAACGCAAAGAGAAACCAAACAGAAGGAAATGTCAGTGCCTAAAGCCCCACCGTTTGAACGCGATACATGCACATGCACACACACACACACAAGCATGGGTATTCAACGAACCTTACGCTGTCCCCTCCGAGCGAAAACGGCACATCACTCTCGTCGGTTGGAGTCCGACTGCGGCTGCGGCTGCGACGAGAGCTTTTCCTTCTGCGTTCGAATATGGATTCCACAAATTGTGAGAATACTACTCTGGACAGCCAACCCCGCCAAGCACACACCGCGCAGAAAAGAAGACGAGGAAGAAGAAAGAAGCACAACAGGAAAGAAGAAAGGGAACAGGGGTACCTGCTAGAGCCATCACTCCGCGCCGAAGATGAGCCGCTCTTGTCGGACCTGTATTGCGGTAAAATACTGACTGAGTGAGAGACATGGGGAAACGCGAAACGCATACACACACACACACTCACACATGAAAAACAGGAAGCCTCACGCCTCATGGACGGGCGCAACGGAGTTGCAGCACCACCGCATTGCTGCCTAATTCTGACCTGTCTGATTTCCGTCCACCGCCGACACTGCCAATGCTTTCGAGACTGCTATCCGCCTTGGTCTTTTCGCGCGGGGTTCGATCGGATTGGTCTCTATGAGTGACAAAACACAAAATAGGAACGAAGAACAAAAGATGCACAATGTGTGAGAACAGGATGTAAGTGGATTGCGACGAGTAATGGTGAAGGTCCATACAAATATCGATAGGCTTTTTTTCCAAACAGCTATTCACAAAGTAGTCTGAACGAGATACAGTAAATTCGATATACAACTACACCGTGTCACACACAAAGACACGTGAGACACACATGTAACCTGCAGCAATGGTGTTTCAAGATGATAGCAAAAATGAACACACCTACGCGACCGTGACGAACGCGATTCGCTCGTCTCCGAGGGGGTGAGTGTTCCTGGACTAAGGGTGGAGCTCCTGCTGTGCTCCACGCTCTTTGATGCGGCCTGCAGCAGCAACCGCATGCGAAAAATCAGACCACGCCAACACCAACAATGCCACATGACAATACGCACATGCTATGAGAGTTTGCACGGAAAGAACATAAAAGTAGCTAACCCACGTCCATCCTAACCAACCTCCTTTGAACGTTTTTCCATCACAATCTTCATGTACTTGTCCAAGGGGTCTGGGCCACGGCGAGCCTTCTCTTCCTCCTCCTCCTTCTGCTTCTTCTCCCTCTCCTCCTTCTCAGCACGCTCGCGTTCGTCGCGCCGTTTTCGTTCCTGGGCATACATAATACACCGCCACTTTTTCATATAAGCGTGCCCAAATGGCATCCCCAAAGAAACAAAAGCACACACGCGAGTTCAACACTTCGTAGCGCACAAAACATACAGGCAAAAATACCAAACATCCAACCCACCTCCGCGGCCCGCTCCTCCTGCTCCCTCTGCTCCGCCTCCCTCTGCTGCTTTTCCCTTAGCTCCACCTGCCGACGCTCCTCGTCTGCCTTCTGTCGACGCTCCATTTCCTCCAATTCCTTCCGCACGCGCTCCCTCTCAAGCCGCTCTTGGCGCTGTCTCTCCCGAATTTCATTCTGTGCCCTCTCATCCTCGGCCGCCTGTTTGCGCGCAGTTTCCTCCCTCTCCTTGCGTAACCTCTGCTCCTCAAGGTCCTTCCGGCGCCGCTCAAGCTCCTCTGCTTCCCGGCGCCGGGCCTCAACCTCTCTCCGTTTTTCTTCTATGAGCTTTCGCCGTGCCTCTTCCTCTGCGACATTTCGCGCATCTTCCTCCTCCTCCGCCTTTCTGTGCAGCGCCAGAGCTTCTGCAGTCCGCCTCCGTTCCTCGTCTACCGCAGAGTTCGGTCGAGCATCGGCAGCCGCTGTCGTCGTTACACCAGCGGTTGCAAGAGGCACACTATCCTTGCGTTCCAGCGCAGTCGGTGCGGTCACTGGTGCTATCGCCGGGGCAGACTGAGCAGGTGCGGGCGTCGGCATTGGGGCTGCCACGGGCTGTTGACGCAAAGGCTCTGCCACAGAGACAATTCTGTGGGATAAATGCGTGAAAAGCACATTACTAGAAGCGCAGAATAGGCAGAACAAACAAGCAGTAATAAAACACACATGAACAAATATATGAAACGGGGTCGAAGCGATTGAAAAACAGAAAACCGATAGCATAACGCAAGGATTCGAAAGAGCCGTACCGTGCACGCGCGTCCGCCTCAGCAAAATCCCTGTCCTTTTGACGGGTCGCTTCCCGCACTCTCTCACGGGCAGCTTCAGCCTCTTTGAGTGCGCGCTCTTCCATCTTTCTCTCGCTGGACCAAAAAATTAAACAAACAAAAACCACACACAAAACACGCAATCAATCTCCTTCACTCTTTCAGACGCACACATGCCACAATAAAACAAGCAAACGAAAATGCACAAGGAATGCCACTGCGTCAACGGGATCTTAAGTGCACACCTCGATTCACGGACTGCCTTTTCCAGTTCGTCCTTCCTCTGCCGCGCCCTCTCAGATGCCTCACGCGACAGGGCATCGGCGGCTTGGCGTTCTTTTGTGCGCTTTTCAAGTGCGGCTGCAGCACGCAGCTCCCTCTCCGCCTCTTCCTCGTGCAGTTCAGATGACGTTTTTGCTGCATACACCCCATCCCGCGCACGAAACACGTTTTCTGTGCTCACAATTGCCGCATCCGCAGAGGCAAAGGCAAGGAAATCTGCCGCCAGTGCCGTTGAAGCCGACCGCGCCGAAGATCGCTCCTGGAGTCGCCGGTGTGCCGACTCCAATTTCTGATTGCGGAGTGCAACAATTTACGTGACATTATGTAAGGCCAAAGGCACGTGGTTGTGATGTGCATTAGCTAGCATAAACAGCCTTCAAGATTCGGGTGAGATAATCATAGTAGAACACTGGGTTTACATGTGTGTGTGTGGGGGGGGGGGGGGCGACGACATCTTCACAAACATCATCCCTTTCGCAGCACAAACAAGGGTAAGAATAAGAACAGGATGGCAGGAACAAAAAACGACGGCTGCAATGAAGGGAGGGTGAACTCACTGCCTCAGTCTCATCCAACTCGCTCTCTGCCTGTTGTGCAGATTGCATATAATGCCGCGATTTGTCGATGGCCTCGGATACACCAACGGCGACGGCAGAGGGTGACTTTGGACGACGCCCACGACCGACAGCGAGTGCCGTTCCGAGAGAGGGTCCCTCATTCGGGAGGTTTGCATTGAAATACCCCTGCCCGACGCCCTTTAAATCGAGTTTCTCGCCGAGGCCCATCAGCGCGGGATCGACATCGGCGCGGAGAAGCCCCGTTCCGAGAGGGCGAGGGAATGCCAGGTTGGCGGCGCGCACTGGGAGAACAAGAGCAGCACCTTGTGGTGTAAGTCAACAAAGAGGAAGAGACAGCACAAAAACGCAAGACACGCACGCAGTGCTTTTGTACACCTTTTTAGGCAGTACTCATTCTTGGTGAAGATGAAGAATACAATTTGCGTCTCAAAACACATTTCGTCGATTCACGATTTACATACGATGCCAACACATCAATCCCGCACACACACACGCACACACACACACACACAAGAAGACATGCCTGTTTGCGAGTGATGGAGCTGCAAGCGGAGGTCGGCAATTTCCTTCCTCAGCTCCCGAACAGTGAGCTCGTCGTCCTCGACCTTCTTTGTGAGATCGGTAGCGCGCGATGCCTGCACGAAACACGCACAGCCAACAATAAATATAGGCCAATTGCCACGTAATTGACATGGATCAATTGACACGGATTCAAATGTCCATATTTTGCACTCACACATCCAACAAATACACGCCCACACGTGCCCACACGCATACAAACATAACGACAGTTCCACGATCCAAAAAGCAAGACAACCAACACACGCGGAAGCTTACCTCGAGTCTGGCGCGACCGTACAACTCCTGAAGCTTGTGCTGCAGAACTCCCTTTTCCTTTATCCACGCCTGCCTCTCTCGTTCGTGCTCCTCGCGAACCAGGGCCAATTCGGCTGCCGGTCGCTGAAGGCCGTCCCGCAAACGGTCGATTGTGAGCGCGTACTCTGCGTTGTTGTGTTTTATGGGGGTTGAACAATGACAATGAGTGTGAGATCGTCACTTGTACGTTTTTGTCAAATGTGCAAAATCGAATACTGAATCCATTCCATCAAATTCAAAACACTCAAAAACGCATCAGACACAGCCAGGGCCCCAAAAGTATGCGCAGAAAGGAAACTGAAAGCGGGTGCAGGATTTAGTTTTAGATTTAGAGATATTGCAATACAGCGAGTGTCAAAAAGCAAAACGCGACAATTCACGATGCGACCAACCTGCACTCTTCGCCTTGTCCGCAATGACGGCATCGGCAAGATGGCTGCGATGCATGCGGCAGACATACGCGAGTTTCCCGACATGAGACACATTAGCATGATTGGCCGACAGCCCCCAAATGAACTCTTAAAATCAAACAGTTGCATATACACAAGACGCACACACAAACACACACACACACACACACACACACACACACACATATATATATATATATATATACACAATCTAAGCATTACACACACGTTCAAATATACACAGCAACATACCTTTGCAAGGAGGACACCTCCACCTTGAGCCTCTCGCAGCTGTCTTTGAGCACCAGGTAATCGTTCATCTGTCAGATTCCATGTCGCATAAAATGAAGCGTGCGCACGTGTGTTAGCAAATCAATCAGCAATCGACTTTGTACATATGATGTCGAGGGCACCAAATACACATAAACACACGCACACACATCCCCTCCGCACCTCATTAAGCTCCTTCTCCAGGCCCTCACAACGGCGCTTCACACACGCAATATCAGTGTCACGCGTCTGGATGACGTCCCTGAGCTCCGTGATGACGCGATGTGCCTCGTGTGCAGACGAATCGGCGCGCATACGCAACTCTCGCTCTTGTGTGATTCCCATTTCCTTTACTGTTGGGCGGGAAGGGGCATCACATTCATGCGCGTATGCCGTCAGTCAGTGACACGACGCGCACGGTCACGCACATAAACACACACACAAACAGTATTTTCGGTCGATGGTAAGACGCACATACACACATACATGGACACATAAATAAACAGGTAGACATACGTACACACACACACACACACATTATTTTCGGTCGATTGCAAGAAGAAAACATACACACACATATATTTATGTATATGGACACACAAATAAACAGGAACACGTACGTACACACATTGCACACACACAACACGAGATGGGTCAATTACGAGCAATATCGCAGTCTACTCTTCTCAGCATTTGATCAGACAGCCCGGTGAAAAATTGTAAAATAGTTTGTCAGTTGACGGATAAGTTTGGTGGAACAGACTCTCACTTCGGAGATCCGCTTCCCAAGTGTCCAATCGTCGCACCCTCTCTTCAACCTCGCGATCGAACTGCGCCTTGAACCTGAAGATCCCCACCACAATTGCACAAAATACACACAGCATCTCATGAGCGACATTCGTCTCCAAGCTTCATCATCAACAAATAAACATACGACTGCATTATTTGCCCCCATCAGCTTCCACCGCACGTGTGCTGCATGCTACTACGACGAATAGCCAACCCTTCCCATGCAATTATTGACATTTACGGACGACAGACAACGCGCCTCTCAAATTCCTCCATGGCAATCTTGGACGCCTTTTCCTCTGCTGCCCTGAGCTCCCTCTCGCGCGACACGATGCGGTCCTCCGCAAGACGCAGCCGTTCCGATTCGATGCGCGATTGCGTCGATCCCATGTCCGCCAGTCGTTGCACCTCGCTCTCCCGCGCACGTATTCGCTCCATGTCGTCCAACAGACGCTGTCGCAGCGCGTGGTTTGCCGCATCAAGCTCCTGCGTGGTTTTGCACATCAAATGTGGGGGGCGCATTGAGACAAGAGGACACATAAGTGACTCGCACGTACAGCTGGATGAGGAGAAAACGCGCGAGAGAGAGCGATATAGCACGCAAGTAAGCGTCTTTCCATTGACTCCATGCGATTGAAAGACACACACACCTGCTCTTTTCGACGGATGCGCTCCATCGCAACTTCTTCGTCCATCTTTAGTTTATCTGCGCGCTGGGCGTACGCACGCTCGAGCTCGGCGCGCGCAGCTTCCAGTTCATGCTTATATTTGTCGCGCTCTTGCAGCTGCACTCTCATGACTTCGTTTCTCCTGAATCGAGACATCTGCGCTCACCGAATCAATCCCACAACAAAACGAAACACAGAGACAGCAACGACAACAACGACAACAACGACACAAATATACTTGTAAGGAGGAGGGCATACATGCCTATTCAGCACCAGTCCATCTGGCTTATTCTCGGCACACATAATAGCAAGCAGAAAGCGCCCTGTTAAAGACAGATCACCTCTTCTTCCACTTGGGCGCGGGCTCGCTCGTCGCACTGGCGCGAGTACGCCAACATTCGCTCCTCCACCGATTCATTTGCCTCAGATTTCGCCGCGTGCGTTTTGAGACTGATTTCATTGTCGAGTGCCGCAAGTTGCCGGTCTGTGCCGCGCGTGCCAAGCGTGGTCAGCGTAGTGTGAGCAGGAAATATATTACGAGTCCCATATTTCTCTTATCAGCATGTGGCATACACTCCTTGAACATACATCCATTATCAGCAAGATGCGTATCCAACTGCGTCTTGATGCATGGACTGGGGACTGTGTTCGTGTGATCGGAGCGTATCTTTGTAGTGTGCGTTTGCGTGTTTGCGTGCTTGTCCGCGTTGTGGCAGTACATATAGGCGTTCGCCTCAGAATGCCATACATTCAGAGACTCAACCAGTGACACGCGCAATAAAAACGGCCCATCGCTAAGCCAAGTCAGCCTCCAAAACTTACCGAGTTCAAATGAGGCTGATTGTGTCTGATCCGTCTGGGAGTACTCGTGCACTCGCGGGACTCCAAAGGACTCTGAAAGCGCCTCCAGAAGACGAACGAGAAATCCTGTGCGAACGGACCACAAAGGCCACGGGGCGAGAAAGGTTGTATACAGAAACACACACACACATTTGCAGAAAGTAACTCAAACACAGGAATGCGAAGATTGTAATGGCGGCAATTTATGCGGCATGCCCATTCCCCCTCCTCTCATGATAGACGCACAATCAACCAAGAAAGATCTGTATCTCGATTACAGCACAACTCACCTTCTTCCCGAGAACCGTCAGTTGTCCGGGAATCGGCGAGCTGTAATGGAAAGATGCACGCAGCACAAATATGCATGTACGTAAATAAGACATAAAAAAGCCAATTGAGGGCTGTGCGATGAAAGAGAGACAGGTGCGGAGGCACGGTGACAAAGTACTATGCAATTGTTCTTGTGTGAGAGCCATTGGTATCGGCACATCCCCCATCATCATCATGTTTTTCGAATCTGTACCCACAAGTTTTGTGCAAAGGGAAGCATGATCCTCGAGGTGGAGCAGCCGCAGAACATCCGTGCGAGGCAGAGACTAAGCGCAACGACGCAGACAGAATTGCAAATCAAGATGAAGCGTGATTAGCGGGACGTCAGCGCACCAACAAACAGCAAACAGCAAAAACACACCCTACGAACGTAGGATGCAGGGCGGCCAGTCGTCATAAGCACATACGCACTTGCTCATTGTCCATGCTGCTTTCCGGCAGAAACACAGACAGCGAGCATTCGTATCCGCACGCCCTCAGGTGTTCCGCCACAAGCGAATCCACCGCACGCCGCATGAGCGACTGCGACGCCCGGTGTTGTCGACGCGGATCCGACGCCCGCCGAAGTTCAATAATGACGCTTTGTCGAAATTGCGACTGCGACAAGACGTACGTGCGAATGTTTTTGAAAAACACAATAATTCAAACTTAGAAGATGAGATAAAGTCTCGTGTGTTAAAGGGGATTGCAATGACGACGTCTACTCCACATCAAATACATGTGTTGTGATGAAGTGGAATGGATGATCCGACCGCCCAATTACCTTAACAGAGTCGACGTGACCTTTCCCCCTCAATGCGTCCAATAGCTTCATTCGCATCTCCGTCGAGCTCATGCCCGGCTCGGCACCCTCTGCGGTCCCGTGTTCACGCATCTTCGAATGGGTGTTGAGTCTGCTGCGTCGTTTAATGTTCAAATTCGAAACCACATAACGATGTGCCGGACATCGCAACACAAAAAAGCAAGTTTTGGCTATCGATCCACGTTAATCCAGAACCACTCTCTGTTCGAGTATAATATATATGAGCACTCTTTTTGGGCGTTTGAGTTAATGGTTGTCTTTGCCCATGAAGTTGGATGCCGCTATTATGCACATCTTATCCACTTCAGATTCTTCAACACTCTTTTCGAAAAATGGCGCCAAAGCCATTTATGGCCATATAAAGCTTCGCAGGATCTAAATTACCCAAAGTTGGGCAATCGCGGTGATGGCACGTGACCCCGCCGAGCCCCTGAGAATATGGCGGGGCAGGTCCCCGACCACACTAATGAAGATTAGATTCAAACCCACCAATCCTATTCGTATAGCTTTTTTCAAGCGCGATTCATGTGGAGGATCTCCACCAGCTGTAGTTTCTGCGTTCTTTTCTTTGATAAGGGTTATCGTGCGCGATCATCTTTCGTCAAGGACGGCACAATGGACGAGGACGAGTTCATTTTTGGCGATGAGGTTGGTTGGTTCTGGGGTTGCATCCACTCGACCATGCGGCGATCTCACCGTGCGGTATACATACAGCCCATTTGTAACACTAATACATGTGCCTAGGTATGATTAATTTACTTCTGCATGTATTATACCCGTATCGCAGGATGCGGATCTGCTTGATGTTCCGACAGCATTGGATATCAACGCGCAGGCGTCGTCTCACTCAATCCACGGAGGCGTGAAGCAAACCATTAATGCGGCAATATCTCGCATTGTTGGAACGCGGGATGTTGAAGTGCCGACAGAAGATCGAGGGAAACGACGGGGATCTTGTGTGGATGGTCTTGGTGTTCACATCCAAGCATGTGAGTTGATATGTTCTTTTTTCACATGCTGGTATGCAACAGAGTGGATAATAACCCAACAATCTCACATGGCATTGCAGATTTTGTCACCATTGCGACGATCCTCGGAACTGGCATCTTAGGTGAGCATTCATCTGCAAGTGAATCCATGTTCGCCAATTCCTTGTCATTGACTCGGTTTTCCCTAATGACTTACGATTTTGTGGTCACGTGCAGGACTACCCATCAGGCTGAGCGATGCCGGATTCGGTCCCTTTATAATTACGTTTCTTATAAATTGGGTTGTGCAGGTGCGTTGCATGTGATGCAAATGTCTTGGAGTGACTGTTCAGCCCGCCACTCGCTTAAAATGAATGCATGCAGCACGAGCGTTGGAATTGACTCCAGTCTTTACACTGACATGTATTGCAGGTTATGCTCATCTGCTTCATGTTGGAGCTGCTGCAGAAGGCGGCGGCGTTTGGGGAGGGCGCTGTCTCAAAGGTGAGTGTGTTGATCATTGAAGACGACAGTCGCACATTGCAGCAAGCAACACACACACACACACGCACACGCACACGCACACGCACACGCACATGCACACGCACACGCACACGCACACGCACACGCACACGCAC
>CALSCR010000808.1:889-15978 GCA_943704495.1 Pigoraptor chileana
GTCAATAACGAACTGTCACTACTATCACAGTCACAAACTTATCAGTGACTAATGCAGACTAATATAGGGGGACGCTCGCTATACACAATGCATATTCCGGACTCTTGACGAACTGCAACGCACACACAACACAATACAACACACACCACACAACACACAACACACAACACACTACATACAACACACGCGACACTCCAGCGCGCACAACACAATTCACACAATTCAACGCAACACAAAGCGGCACGCCAACACACCGCAGCGCAATGCCAGCCTCCTCAATCAGCACGTTGTACGAGCGCGAAATGTCCTTCTTGAGGTCCGCAACAAGAGGGAAGCCGATCGAGCCCAGTCCTCCTTGCTGCACACGGGTGCAATGCAGAACCACAGAACAGAACAGATGCAGGCAATGCACATGAAAAATAATCAGAATAGATAAATTTTAAAACATTTGAAAAACCACAGATTGTTGCCACTGCGAACAACTCTTGACGAGTTGGAGCAAAACGTAATTCAAAAGGGCTTGAATCCAATTATGACAAATTTGACTCCCACTTTCCACACATGCATGACACACGCGCGCACATAGAGATCTGTATGAGCAGACAGGCAGAAACGAGGATGAAGACATAAGCAAACGAAACAAAGGCATGGGCGAGGGTAACGCACACACTTTGCGGGGGGTGTTGATCCACGCCAGGTGAGAAAAGTGCGAGTCAACTGACACTCCAATGACCTCAGTGTCGAGTTCCTTGAACTCCTGCGACATAAACAAGAAAGCGTACGCAAATGAATTAAATCGCAGCGAATCGAAAACGCTTGGCGGCAAATTCAAACATTATTTACGCGCCAGGAATGCCTTTTGACATTATACCGCAGCACTCAGAAGCCACCGAAAACACACCACATCACACATGGGCATATACACACAACGGCATATCTATATTACACGCATACACAAGCAACACAAACACACAACACACAAACCACAAAACACACAACACATGTCACCTAGTACACAACACATTGCGGACATGCACGTCGCCCACCTTGACACGGTCGCTGAATGCGATGATCTCCGTCGGGCAAACAAAGGTAAAATCGAGCGGATAGAAGAAAAGAACAACCCACTTGCCCTATGTTGAGAAAATGGTGTGCACATAAAAGCGAGTGGGGTGCTGAATCAGTATAATGAGGTGGACATAGTATTTATACACACAGGTATACGTGCATGTACATGCACATGCATACCTTGAAGTCCGCGAGAGAGACCTGCTTAAACTGTCCATCGACAACTGCCGTCGCCTGGAATTCGGGCGCAGGCTTCTGGATCTGAACCTGTCAATGCCACGTATGCGCGACACAATCACGAATATGACGCAAGCACAATTGAAAGGCGGATGATTGAGCTCGACAATAAAGTGATTATTATTAGGTTTGTGTAAATATCATTTTTGTGCCATGCATTCACCCGTGCCCATTGCGTGCGCATTCACATACACACTCTTTCTCACAACATTACTTACCACACTGTGCGAGTGGCAGGCGTACATACGCGATGCCGTAGCGGCAAGCGAAGGCCGAAGTGCAACTATATCAACAACAGTAATGGACACAAAATAAACAGTGAGTTCATCACCAGTAACCGAACAAAAACCAGAGTTGTTGCTGTTGAGTGTAATGCATGAGACAGAGAGAACAGACCACACGAGTGACTGGGAATCACAAACAACGATGGAAAATAAGAAAAGCTGCATGCAGGGATTCACACCGAACAACAATCACAGTTGTTGCAGTTGAGTGTAATGCATGAGACAGAAAGAACAGACCACACGAGTGACTGGGAATCACAAACAACGGTGGAAAATAAGAAAAGCTGCATGCAGGGACCCACACCGAACAACAATCACAGTTGTTGCAGTTGAGTGTAATGCATGAGACAGAAAGAACAGACCACACGAGTGACTGGGAATCACAAACAACGGTGGAAAATAAGAAAAGATGGGCATGCAGGGACTGCACTGACTCCAAGTGGCCAACATATGATATGGCTCACTGACCACACATGACAGTGACTCCAGTCAGTGAATGCACGACACACACACACACACATGCACACAGACACACACACAACTACACTGAACACACTTATCATTATAGTGACTCACACATGGGACGCACAGCGGGGACGTTCGCGCGGATGGCCATGGTGGCGGCGCGGGGAATCATGCGGGCAAGTGCTGAGGCTGTGCAGGAGAGAAGGTTTGGATGGAGCATCAATTGGGACATGTTGTGCGACTTTAGCCGATCCAATCGGCCGCCAAATACTCCTGAATGTACTCACCCATCTTTGACGGAGAGCACACAAAACGCGGTAGAGAAAAGTGGTTTTTTCAAACAATGCTTACTCGAGCAATGTAAGTGCATTAGAACTGAAACTTTTTCATGTAAATTCAGTGAATTGTCGGCGTGACGCGACTGAGCGTGACTCAACCGTGTCACGTGACAAATGGCACCCGGCCGATTCTTCATCTAACACACCGAGTTAGTCCAGCAGCACGGCCGGCGCCTATAGATTGAACCCGAACACTGATTCATACTATCAGAGGCCATCTAACCCGCCGAGACGAGTTGCACAATATCAGTCAGCCGACTGATCGGAGAGAAGTTCACTGCTGCTGGCAATACGGGACGGCATTGACCAGTCGGCCGCGGCCGTATTGGCGGCCTGGTCAAATTTTAATATGCAGTCAGTGCTGATGTCACGCCCAGCAGAAACAGTCACTCGCGGCAACCGATAGATCACACAAATAAATCCCGACTCAATCTTAGTCACTGTTCAGACATCAAGTACCCACAGGCACAGTAGTTATACGCCACACTGCCAGCCAAGGCCGCTCGGATCTTGAATAATGCAACTTGCAACCAGTTAGTTGGTTGGAGACACATAGGAGGCATAGGCCTCGGTGGGATCAAGCTGCACATAGCCCTCTGACTCCGAGGGGAGCTGACTCGTGCGTGACTGCCCGAGGAACATGCCCTGGAACTCTGAGAAGAGTTTGATGAACGCAGGACGCTCGCGCGGCTCGGCTGCCCAGCATGACATCATCGTGGCGTAGATGCGATCATTGGCCATCTGCGCATTGATGCAGTGACGCAGTCGAAAATGTCAGCCAACGGAGTTTGCATAATTAATTCACACAACATATGTGCGTGCAATCATCTGACGCCGGACGATGCAAAACTCAGTTGTGATAGATACAGTCAGTGATCTGCTATGGGGGGATACTGTGACATTGTCTGTGGCCGTGTTCTATAACTGACATACGGCACCCGGACGGAAAAGCGCGGGCTGTACTGATCAGACAGTCCAGTCATTCCGGCCCATCCGTCAATATATTTTTGTAACGGTGGCAGCTGCCGCACGGGGCACATCCACTTCCATCAACACTGGCACGCATGGCCGGCATTGACACACGAGCATAATGAACAGCAACAGTTCAGCACTCACCGCAGGCTTTGATAGCCGTTCGCCCCTATCGACCATGGCAACGGCCTCTGCGTTGGACATTCGCCCGTCTGCATGTGTCGGTTGCCAAGTGGCAAATTAGTACTGATGCATCCATCAAAGGCGTTGCCGTCATTGACACACCACGGTAGTTTTTCCCAGGATATGAAGCAAAACCCAGCACACTGCTGTTATGCATCCTCCTTTACTTCGTGCACTATTCATACGCCGCGCACACCAAATATGTGGCGACAGTCCGGCATCACTGAATTGCGGTATAGTGCCTGACCGACCCGGTCGGTAAGAGATGACATCACCAGAATGTGTGACTGGAATCTAAATGCAAAAATCATGGCAGCGTACATCACGGCCATGCAGATCATGCAGCCACTCAAGCCACTCTTATTGCAGTGCGTACTGACTGACGGACTACTGTGATCGGATTCGGTTAAGCTTAGTTCGAAAACTCAGAGTGCCGGCACAGCCACCATCCATTGATAGGCCTAGTTGATCTGTCTGTGGCGAGCCCATGTCCGTCTAATCGGTACCACATGGAGACACACACACACACACACACGCACGCGTGCACACAACTCACATGGTTTCTCTCCCAGTGCGAACACCTCCCAGCAGAGGATGCCAAACGCCCACACATCCGAGGCCGACGAGAATTTTTTAAAATGCACGGCTTCCGGTGACGTCCATTTCAATGGAATCTGCTGTTTCGACCTGCAATGGCAACAAAGAAAGACAGTTGGAGTCGGCTATGAGTTTTTTAACGTTCGCCCTGTAAAACAAAATCAGTGCTCGGCAGTGTGGGTCGCCGGAGCCAAGAGACATCATCGACGACAAATCCAAAAGCACATCAGAGCCCCAGACAGCAGTCGAAGATGTCAATACTGAATCGGCGGGTCAATCAGTGCACTCAGTATTATCAGATAGTACTGGCTCAGCACTCAGTGCCATTAACAGCTAAAACTGACATTCAATCCGCATATATACAAATGCCACTCTGCACTACATAACCCCTTTCCGGTGTCACGGATGAACTGTTGGGATAAACAAGTCTCCCGGCTGAACTCCAACCAACGTTAACTGTCATGGCATCGGTTGTCTCTCGCAATGCCAGTTGGTGTGTTTGTCCCCATGACACTACAGTAATAGCCTGCGTTAGTACCGAGTACTAGCCGCTGACTGCCCGTGCCAAGCCGACTTGAAACACTGACGCGCAGGACTACAACAACATGATAGTAATTTAAAATCACCCACGAGGAAAAGTAGTAGTCGCTCTCGAGATGACGAGCCAATCCAAAGTCCGCAATCTTGCACGTGCCATCGCCGTCCACAAGAACATTCCGTGCCGCAAGATCCTGGCAATAAAAAGCACAAACAAACATCCGTGAGTGCATTTACAGTATGAAAAACAACGGCACCTGATAATGACAAAAAAATAGTAGGCACGCCGCGCATAAGTTATCCCATAATCAGTCACCAGTTACTTGAACTGGCAGAAGAAAAGCACAGTTTGCAATCACTAAGTCAATGTCAGCACGGCTAACCGAGGGCGGTAACGTTACAGTCTGAAGGACCACCTGGCTGACTCCAGCCAGTGTCTAGACTAACCACGTGAGATATCAGTTGTGCTTCAGCGTGATCAGCAAGATAAAACCATATATACGTATCGCAATAAATACTGATTAGAAATCGACTCCACACAGTAGGCTGAGTACTCGCCACGGACAGCCAGTTACTATCAGGCCATTGAATATATCACAGATCAAATAAATCATGACGGCCCCCAAAACATGACAACTGAACCAAGCTACTGCAGAGAAAGTGTCGACTGGTTCTAAATCAGTGAACATACCCTGTGCACAAGGCCCCTCCGCTGCAGCACGACCATTCCCGCGGCAACATCGCGGCACATCCCCATGAGTGTCTTGCGTGACAGATCATCTTCAGTCTTGTTCTCAAGGTACGACAGCAGCGATCCATTCGACATGAATTCGAGCACGAGAAGAATGGGAGCTCCACGTTTGATGATTCCAATGGTCCGCACAATATTTTTGTGCTGCAGCCTGCAGTGATACCAGATGAGTATTATAGTGATTCAGGGCCAGGAGGTGCCGGTGGACATCAATTGAAGTTCCGGTTGTCTATCACTGTACTTACTGACAGAGGATTATAGGCAGAATAGTCTCAACCCTTATGATAAATGCAATATAATCCACACTAATCAGCGCGACCAATAAAAATGAACATGTCGCACTCACTCCGCCATCAGCTGTGCCTCTTCAATGAACAGTTTGTTCTGTTCGAGGGTCGCACCCTCCTTGAGTGACTTGACCGCAGTAACGATGCCCTCGGGATAGAGAATTCCCTGCCAGACATCCCCGAAATTGCCGCTTCCAAGCTTCTTGCCAAGTTTGATTCGGTCCCGAGGGATTTCATCTACAAAAAATGGAATGGCAGCGACAAAGATCAGAGCAGTCATGACAAGTGACCAATCGAACATGCACTGCAGCAGTTGTCAAATGGGAGATCCCCTGGAAGAGTGTTAGAAGTAACACACCAGCAATAACAACCAAGAAGATTGCGGCTGGGACCACAAAAGCCGCATTTAATATGCCAGCCACACACAATTTCCTCAGTCGGTCACCCCAATACTGGCGCCGCTTTGGTCAAAAGTTAGCATTGCCAAATCCAACCAACTTACCGATAAAGCTGCTTTCGTCGACATGAGAGTAATTATCATCAACGTGGTCCTCGTCGTATACGCTGTGGTTGCTGATAATTGACAGTGTTTTCGTGGCGCGGCCATCACGCGAATACAACGCATCCTTAGTGTCTAGATTGCTGGCAATCTCCGCAAGAGCAACGTGTGAGCTGTTGTCAGTATAACTGCCCCTGTCGCCCTTAAAGTTCCACTTGCCCCTCGACTGCAGTGCCGCGGTGATGCGCGCTCTGTAATAGTAGGCAACCATTCCTAAGGCAGATAGTACCACGCATCCACCAATCGCGCCACCGATGGCCGCCATGGGACTCCCCCCCGACGACGACGCGCGGCCGCCGCCGCCAGGCACGGGATCAGATGACAAAGAGCACTGCGAGTTCAATAAAATATAAATAAAAAAGAATCTGATGAGTAATGAGAAAGACTAACGCGGCCACAGCTCAACTGAGTGGCTGTGAGTTACAAAAAGTCCAGCAAAGACAGATTTGCCTCGGCAATCCAATGTAGGTATGCACATTTTTAAATACGGGATTGTGATAATCTGTCAGTTCACTTTTTCAGCTGGACACTAAAGTCGAAACGAAAACAACACTCACAAACGTCACACTGGCAACAGCAATAATAATAATGATCATAAATCAACAGCAACAATAACAACAAAGATAATAAAAACAACAAACACAGCAGCAGCGAGCAATTGGATAAGAAGATAGAAGTCTAAAATAATACCGGACAGCAACATCATAAAAAAGACAAGTAGTAAGTAGTCCTTCACCTTCAAGCCAACTTAACCAGCAGAAACATCTAATGGCACAGTCACATTTGACAGCTTTCCAGTGAAAGAGATCGATGGCACATGACACTACTTCACCAACCTTACTGAGCTTGCACATGCACTCTGCAGACACTGACTGCCCAGCACGGGCGTCGTACAAAATCGCGCTGCGAATGTCAATTCCTGCGGTGATCTGTGTGCGCGAGGGCGGCCGCACGCTCAGGGAGTATATGGCGCCGTCAGTCACGCTCACTGTGGCATTGAGTGTCACGCGCACGCCTGCCACCCGGGGGTACGTGATTGCATCCATCACAACAACATACACCACCGTCGAGTCGACGCCCAGCGCAGGGATGCCGCATCGGAACTGCAACTGAGTGACACGCGTGCACGTGACGCCTGCGGGGGCAACAACCTTTACATTCGACCGGTTAAAGAACGACGCAAACTGCGCTGCCGCCATCGTGTTGAACTTGTCCGTGTCCGCTGCGTACGAATTGTACTCTGCCGTCAGCGTCGCATTTGCCCTTTGGCTCAGCGACTGCATGTAGTCGTCCACAGAGAGATACGGCATGTAGCCCTTGAGGCCAAAGGAGAGCAGCACGGTCATGTTGGCAGCCACCGCCGCAGGGAAGCTGTAGTCGAGGTTACGCAGAGTGAATGTGGCAGTGATGTTGCCGAGCTGTGCTGTGCGCGACGCAAACGAGCCGTCGGAGAGACGCATGGGCACGTTGTTTGCGCGCACTGTCTCCGGGGGGTCCAACCGCACGGAGATGCTCGATGACACAATGCCATCGACGGTCTTCATTGTCTTGAGAAACACCTTTGTGGGGTTCGTGTTGGTCGTCACAGAGTCCACGGTTGCGGAAATGGACACGTCCTGCTGCGGGCGCACATCCGAGTGGATGACAAAGAGCAGGCGCACCTGCAGGGAGCTGTCCTCACTCGGCGCGGCGTCCAGCGAAGGCACCGTGATTGTGATTGTGCCGGCGCTCTTGAGGGCGATGGTCACCGAGGGAGGATTGTCTGTCACTGCGTTGGTGCCCACTTCGTTGAAGTCGCAAAGGTCACTGGGATAGCCGACCGTGACGGTGATGCCCTTTGCCGCGGGGAGTCCGTCACCCGCTGCCGTGTTATGCACGCGCATGAGCACAGGGAAGGTCGTGCGGATAATGCTAGCGGGCGTAATTGGCGCAATCGCAACAAAAATGGTGCCGTACTCAATCACGCTCACGTCATAGCGCACCGAGTTGTCCTCTGCGGACGGATCCACATCCGACGAACCGCCGTCGGGAAGATAAGTACACGACACCTCGCCTACGAATGTGCCGTTGGTAGGCGCATTGAACGAGTAGCCGAGTGCAAGGACATAGCTTTCGCCCACGGGGATGACGGGCACGGGGCAGTTGTACACGCTGTTTGCATTGACGGCAGTGCACGTCTTGAACGAGTCGGCGTCCACAGAAGCAGAGCCTTTGGTCGTCGAAAGCGTCACTTTGACGGTGCACGTGCGCGTCGCGTCAGCGTATGTTGGATTCGGCCCAGAATTCCTCAGGCGAAGACGCGACACGACGATTTGGTTGACGTGGCGCTCGAGAGTGTAGCTGCTGACGGCAAAGCCAATGTTCTGGCGGAAGTCCACGGCGATGGTGGTGTCCATCAAATTGAGCATGCCTGCCGCAGTGACAACAGCGCCGTTTGTGGGGGCGGCTGAGGCAGTGAAGGCCAGCGAGGTGCGCGCCCAGTCGAGGCCTGCGGAGATCGTAAACGGAAAATCAAGGACAAGGCCTGTCCGCGCCGGAAACTGCTGCGGAATAACAAATGAGGCCCCTGTGACCGTGGAAGACCACGAGGCGTTAGTCGGCGTCAGTGCATCCTTGGGATAGACGAGGGTAACACGCACGCCGTTTGCAGCGAGCGTCGAGGGCCCCATGTTTGCCACCGTAATCCGCGCGACAACGGTGGCACCAGGAACGACAGCACCCGTTGCGCGCAGCACAATAGAGCTCAAGCGGAGATCCACCTGCGCCTGGACTTTCTGGTTGGGCGTCGCTGCGGTGAAAGTGCGGTCGCCGTTGATATCCCTGTACGTTCCCGCCAGACTGACTGCCGTCGACGCAGTTGCGCCAGTGGCGGCGAGGGCGGCCTCGTCGACCTTGAACGTGAACTGTGCGCTGCCCGACGCAAGCGGGTCAAGTGTGAGGCTGCGGGTGCACGTGGTCTTCATCCTAGTTGCATCGACAACAACGGCCGCCGTGCACGCCAGGTAGAGGCCGGAGACTGAGATGAACTGCAGCCGCGTTTCGTATGTGAGAGACACAGTGATGGCCGTTGCAGAGCCCTGACCGGAATTTGTTATGGATGACACAAAAGTGACCACCTGACCCGCAACAGCAGTCGCACTGACGTTTGTGAGAGTGGCCGCAAGCGACGCGGGCACATTATCAGAAGCCACGCGGGGCGAGGAGAGGGTGAGGGACGGGGCAGCCGTTGTGAGCGCACTCTGCAGCGCATCCACCGTGAACGGAATATTGGAGAAGTCGCCGTTCTTTGCGAGCACTCGGTCGACGTTGAAGCGGATGCCGCTCACCACAAAGCCGGTGTTGGGCTGCAGGGCGTCGAGCGAGATGGTCAGGATGCTCGATCCCGCGATGGTTGCATCCAGCGCTGTTCGCTTGTACGTGCCAGCGTTGAAAAAGAGGGCGGGGAAGGTGAGGTTGCTGCTCTGTGCGTAAGACATGCCGAGTGGGAGGCGGATCATCGCGCGGATGCCAAATGCAGTTCCCATGGGATTTGTGTTCGTGATCTGCACTGGGTACAGCTCGAGGAGTGACTGCCCAAAGGGAATCGTCGTCGCAGACGGATCACTGACGAGGTACGGATTCATTTGGTTAGAATTGCTGAAGCGCACATCGAGTGTTGCCTGTGACACAACAGGCGTCGTCACAGAGGCCGCGTTGTTCGCGAGGTTCCGGTCGACGTTCAGCTTTGGGTTTGCGAGGGCAATCGAGACGGAGATGGAGACCGAGGCGAATGTCGGGGGGATGGTAGTGTCGGACTGCGTTGGGACGGAGAGCGATACCACTTTGGGTACCCCTGCGACGATGTTGGTTGACGACGCACATTGGAAGGTGGGTACCGAGCCCGTGCATGCGTTGAAGCCAGTCCACGTCGGAAAAGAGAGGCCAATCGGCCACCAGTTTCTGTCAACCGTCACAGTGACGACAACAGCAACGTCAGTTGCGCCTGTGTTCAGAATCGCCACGTCGTGTGAAAAGGGGCTGATGATGGGGAATTTTGTGGCTCCACTGGACGGAGCGACTGCAATGCTCAGATCGGCCTCGAGTGCGCCAAACAGAGTGACGACGCGACCCGCTCCATTATTGAATCCAGGCTGGCCGGCCATGATGTCTGAGTCGGGCAGAAGGCAAGGAATGAAACAACGCCACACGGCAGGCGCCGGCAATAATGAGAACTTCGAAGAGAGCATGGCACACCTTAAATCATACAAGTACATAGTGCGTATATATACAAGCAGACACGAATATCTGACACACCCATAATGCCGCTTGCTGATGCGACGGTAGCACCCGAACCGAGGGAGAAGCCAAGAAGGCCGCCAGACACATCGCCGTAGATTGTTTGGGTGGGCACAGCATAGTTGGACGACACCGGGCTTGATCGACCCTCGTACAAATACACCGCGCCGTGATCGGCCTCATTGGCAGCTCTGTTGGGCTTGACGGCAAACGGCGCCGAAACCACAATGTCTGCGTGCAATAAAAGAAGGCAAAGCGCGTGCCAGACAGAAAGACGGAGATGCAAGATGCAGGTGAGAGGGTGAATACGCAGCGAGGAACCGCCACGAGGCAAGTGACAGCCAACAAATATGCTGTGTTGATCATCAGATGGAACGACACAGCCTCCAGACATACTCCATGCAATCACAGTCCGGCTCCGTCCACACGCACCCTCATAGGAAGATTTAGTTCCGCGCGTCTTGCCTGCGTTTGCAATGGCGAATCCAAAGCGACCGCCGCGAGCAGAGCCCTTGATGTACAGGGAATACACGGCATTCGTCGCCCCGTTTGCATTGACGGGTGCAAGATACACATATACGCGGCCAACATCAGGCACATTCATGGCAATGAAGGTCGGTGCGCCGACGATGAGGTCGTTTTTGCTGAGAGCGATAGGAGATGCAACATGATGCATGGTCAACCGACTGAATTAAATATGTCAGGCGTTTGGTAGGCAGCACAGACTTTTCCACAAAGAAAACACGGAGGGTTCTGAGAATTCTGGTAAGTGCAAGGCCACCGATTAAACGACTTATGAACTGGTAAGAATGCAAAAGCAGCAAAGAGGAAAGGCAATGCGTTCTGACAAACGACAACAGATACTCACCCATCGCCATCAAAATCAGCCACCGCCAGCGCAGCACCAAAGCTCGAGCCCGACTGCTCGCCATACGCCTTCCATTTTGCCAAAGTGAGCGACCCAGTCGATGTGGTGGAGCGTATCTCAACCAATCCGGAAAATGCATTCTTGTTGTACGTTGCGGTTGCAGAGTACGAGGCAGCGCGGGTCGCGCGAGGCGAGCCAATGACCACATCTGCAGTACCGATGTAAATCAAACAACATTACACCAAGCAGCCATAACCGTTGCAAAACAGCTCTCAGTTGAAATAAGATGCGAGTTAAGTGTAAATACAACCGCTTTACTGCCGGTAGTCACTGAATGCATAAGCAGACTGATTGAGGGAGGAGCGTGGCACTGTGTGTACTAGCCTGATCGGGTGGTCGTTCAGGAAGTCTGAATTTGACACTGAATGAAAATTTGTGCAACTGTTGCCGCTGAGCTGAGTCTCAGGCGGCCTCGGGGCAGATCCGATTTATGCGGGCCCCGATTCGGGTTGTGTATTCGGAAGATAGTACCACCCACCATAATTCGTGAAGAACTTGCCCGTTGTCATTGCCTCTCCATACCTAGAGCCGCGGAGATCGGGTCAGGAAAACCAACGGGAATTAAAGTTTACAATGAATAGATTACTAAGGCAGCACCTTATCTGGATCATGCTGTCAAAACAATATGTGGCCGGGTGACTGATGAATTGGACACCAGCTGCCGTGCCGAAAAACGACATAAGTTCTGGCTTTGAGCTGCAAATATTATGCAAAACACCACCCAGACCAGCCCGTTTGAAATCCGGCATCATTCCACAGCAAGATGAGCACACCTGATGTTGTTGGGCGTAATGCTTGCCGTTGACAGCTGAAAGCCGTCGCGGCCGGTGGTGTCGAGCTCCACGGTCCCTGCATATTGCAGCGTTGACGAGAATGTCTCGACATAGCCCCTCGCAATGCCTGCCGGGCGGTTGCTGCTGCCAATGAAGATTGTGCCGCGTGCATCTACGGCGACCGTCTGGCCACTCGCGTCAAAAGAGTACGCCGGATACGACGAGGTCGCCTGCAGATCAACTGCGACCCTGCTGGAAATCGTGTTGAAGGCAAATGTGCGGCCATTCTCCGACGACTGGCACGGCGACTGTCGAGAATTCATACACAAAGGGATGGATTCATTTGTTGAAGCGGTCGGTTACTCGGCATGAAAATGACCATTTACACACTGCATTAAATTATATACTGAATAATTATATATATCCATGAATTACCCACACTACTGCCCGTTACCCACACCGTACAGACCAACCGTGCCTTCCGGTTGATCGGAATTCACTATCGCACTGATTGCCAGTGCTTACGAATGAATGTCGGCAACTCACCTCAAAGCTGTAGGCTCCTTTGATGCTTCCCTTTGTAAATGCATATGGGTACAGCTGGAGTACATGGTCCGTGGTGCCAGAAATCTTGATCCATTCGATGTCTTTGGAGCGTCCCGTGGGAGTCATTTGCCTGAGGCTATTGCAATTGGCAGAGAGGGATGCCGGGCAGGATCCTTGCGAGTCTGCGGCGCCAAGTGGGCAGTAGCGGCCAGAGTATTGGATGCTGATGCCACGGTACGTCATTGTGTCATAGTCACAGGGAGATGGCGTTTCGCCTGTGGTGCCACAGCAGGGATCACCATTCGTGTAATCCCGATAGGGCGTTGCGCCGCAGCCTGCACACAATCGTGGGGAAGTAAGTGGATTGTACGAATCGCCCCCAGCCGCGCCATACGAAAACGATATGCCGGCACCATCGAGGTTGTAGGGAAGGCCGTTTTCGGAGTAAAACCCGCTGGATATTGATGCCTGGTAGAAGCCAACCACGCGGTAGCGGCTGGACGTTGTGAATGTGGTGGTGCCTGCATTGATGCAGTTTGCGCCGTTGGACCTGACGCAGTCAGCATCGTCAAGATAGAGATCAAAGTCAACGCCACTGTCAGCATTGAGCTGGATTTGGATGTTCTTGCGGTAGCGCGGAATGGTCGCGGCTATAAAGTACGTGCCGCCACTGGTCGAGATGCTCTTGGTGAACACTTGACCTGTTACGGCAGAGCACGCAGTGCCCCACTGAATCTCAGAGGCTGCCGCTGCAATAATAATGAGTGCAAGATCCCAAGAGCAATAATAATTGATTTCACGGCTCCTCTTTGTGTGCAGACAACTGAGTGAACAAACCACCAGCCGGGACACCATGAAAAAATTGTAGTCAAAAACCGTGAAAATACCCGCCGAGAGCAAACGAGACACTGATGGCAAATTTCAGGCCTTAAAATTTAATTGGAAACGGCTGCCTTCATTGGCACCTAAGTTTATGCTGCTGAAATAGTCAAAGTTTACTGTATCAATGACTCACTTTCAGAGGGCGAAGAGGGGGCGTAGACAGGGATAGACCGTGGACCAGATGTGCATGTGGGCGCCGACGCAACAAAGCCAGTTTGGTCCACTCCTGTCCCCACAGCAACCGACGCGCCAAAGTGGCTGCGGTATGTGCACATGCTCGGCTGTGTAGCCGTCATCCATCAGACGCCCGACAGAAATATGGGATTGAAAGTCAGTATACACACCAGCCAATTTTGCACCGTTTATCTGACACAGTCATTTGTGCCATTCATCAGCAACCAGTGTGACGATTAGAAGAGATGTAGAATTCTGAAGACGTATCCGGGGCGCTATAATGTACTCATTGAAAGAAAGAGACCCCATGACTAACAATTGCAGGTACTCAGCTGCAGTCCGTGTCATATCACCCACCGGTTCAACAAAGTTGGAGCCTGACTTCACGAGACTTGGGAATGTGTAGACACGGCCCCGGCGCTCCACACTCGTGTCCCAAGTGGGATTGCTTGGCTCTGCGGCGCTCGCATACGGGGCGCCCACAATCAAATTCCTGTCGTGGACCGAATGAAAACGCGTTCAATGTAAGTCATGACAAGTGGGCTGAATACTGCCATTTCCTGACGAAGAAGAGATTTTGTCGGCCCTCGCTTTTGTAATTCAACTATTTTTGACCATAATGTTTTTTTCGACCATTCAATCGATGCAGAGAACAACTGAAGGTCAATCACTAAGCTTAGTCATGCAATCAAAGTGAAAGTCCGGGAAGCCGCAATGCCACGACTGTGACCGACGGCGGGACAGCCGCGCCATCGCCAAATGTAATGCAACTCCACTGATCATGAAATGTCGGTACCAGCGCGACGCCGCCCGGCCCACAGAGAGAACATGTTCAGTTTCTGCCTACTTTTTCGGCAAAGCCTGGTAGGCGATTGAGTGACCAAAGCGCTCCGAGGAAAGACCTCCAGTGAAAACATAGGAGGTGTCAATTGATGCGTCGAGTGTGTCCGTCAACAGCCCATTCTGTGTTCGATACAAACCCTCTGTGACGGGTGCGACAAGAGAGGCCGCCACAAACACACACACCGTGCACGCGATGCGCATCTTTTGCAGACCTATAGACCTCATCATTGGCTTTGTATCGAGCCGTCCGGGAGTTGCTCCCAGTTCAATTGTTCACAGTGACATTTTTTGAAAAATGGGCCAACGCCCGGACCTCGCGGACCCCGAAGCGCCAACTGACTGTGTGTCGGTGTGTGTGTGTGTGTGTGTGTCGGGGGGGGGGGGGGGGGG
>CALSCR010000810.1:0-10492 GCA_943704495.1 Pigoraptor chileana
CACACACACACACACACACACACACACACACACACACACACACACACACACACACACACACACATTCAGACACACATTCAGACACACATATAGACACTCTCACACATTCAGACACACGTATGTGCCACTCTCACATAATGAGCAACCATCCATTAGAATTCGATCTCCACCAAAATGTGACATCATCTGCCTGATTGACGTACTGCGTGTATGACGTCAGCAGGCCTCAGCCATTGTTCTCGCACAGTGCCGACATACTAAACACACGTACATCAGATTACATACATCGCACTTGCGTCCAACGACAACCCCCTCAGAACAAAAGCAGCGTGATCTTACTCTTTCCTTACGCACCATAACACGCGATCTTTGAACAGAAAGAAGTTTGTGTTTTGGGTGGGCGACGTTTTCGGTTATTTGGCCACGCGCACGCGCTCGCAAGACCCTCTAACCTGTCGCTGAGGATTGCGGTGACATATAACAGCAACAAAGCACACAAGGCCCACGTGACACGCGCGCACACTCAAGTGCGTGCGTGTCTTTTTTGGAGGGAAGGAAATGAACAGCATCGGCGAGGAATGTACTGAGCTGAAGCAAGCGTATGACAGATGCTTTAACGTGTGGTATCCCGAGAAGTTCCTCAAGGGGGATTATCAGTCGAATGATTGCAAAGATCTGTTTGAAAAATACAAGGAATGCGTGCTGGTGAGGATTTATTTTCATGGTCTGCTTTGATCACTTGTGTATGCTGTGTGTGTGTCTCACGATGTGTGTGTTGATGTGTATGTGCCTGTCTGCGGGGGAAAAGTGTGTTGTGTATGTCCATGCGCGTAATGTATGCGCTGAGTGTGTCGTTTGCGTTCTGCTTGACCCACTATGTGCGTGTGCACGTGCATTTGTGCATTCATGTTGCATGAATGTGTGCGTGTGGTTTTGTTCGTACGTGTGCGTGTGCGTGTGCACGTGCATTTGTGCATTCATGTTGCATGAATGTGTGCGTGTGGTTTTGTTCGTACGTGTGCGTGTGCGTGTGCATGTGTATATGTGCCTGCATGTTGCGTGAATGTGTGAGTGTGGTTTTGTTCGTACGTGTGCGTGTGCGTGTGCATGTGTATATGTGCCTGCATGTTGCGTGAATGTGTGAGTGTGTTATTATCGGAGTTAGAAACCGCGTGAATAGTCTTTGTGTGATGCTATGTCCCGTGGTGTGTAAGTGTCCTTGGAGCCCATCCACCAAAACAAAAGCGACTCTCTCTGACCAACTCAACGTTTTGTGCGATTCGTTCACAGGCCGTTGTGTCCAAAAAACGCATTCTGGACGACTTTGACAGAGACGGGCTGAAAGCGCATCAACACACCGCACCCGACGGCAAAAGCAGTGCCGGATGATGGACGAGCACACACAAACACACAAATACAAGTAATCTGCAACCTTTTTACAATTGTGCAAGGTCTGGTTTTGTGTCGTGACATACTGCAAACACATACACATACGTAAATTATCACTTCTTGTGGAGTCCATGGGCACATCGCCCAAGTCACTGACTTGAATCCTCCGTCTCTCTCCCTCTCTCACGCATTTGCACATATTACATATATTTGAGCACTGAAAGCCTAAAATGCCCGTGGCATTGCTACGGTCAGCATTGATTAATCCTCTTTTGTGTGTGCACATTTATCGTTCGGCATAACGGTTGCTATCAAAACAAACAAGGAGGGAAAAAGAAAGGGGGGGGGGAGGGGGGGGGAGCAAGAGGAATAACGACAGAAAAATAAACGCTCGTTTACGCAGAAGCACGCAAATAACATGCACGCACGCACGCACGCACGCACACTCATCCGCAGAGAGATCAACACTTCTACAGATGGTGGCGAAAAACAAAACAAAGTAAAAGTGATAACAACACACACACACACAGTCTGCGTTAAATGATATCCGTCAAAGTAGCGTGAGACAGCGTTTGTGTGTATGAGTGTGTGTGCATCCTTTCTATACACAAGCTGGCAAAATGGAAACAAGCATCAACCAAAGCAAAATTCGATGCACAGAATAAAGAGATGCGCCACGATGATCACTGCGAATGCATCTCACATATATACATGCACGACATATAAAAGAGCGTTTCAGTTGTCCCTCTCAAGAGCGAGACAGCGACAGAGGTCGAGAGTGAGAGTACACAGAGAGACAGACGTAGGATTCATGTCAGTGTCTTAAGCGGCACAGTCACAGGATTCCAGTCTGTACCACGTGACAGCGAAGTAACAGAGTGGTTATGACACAAATTCAAACTAATATATCCAGAATGTCGTACAAAAACGGTCTCCTCGCCCCATCCGCTCGAGGCGTGAGTGACAGCGAGAGACAGTTGACTATGGAACGCGCCCACTCCTTGCATGCAGACCAACGGGTGCGGCACAGCGCACACGTTCACGAAACGGGGCATCCGGCCTTCTTCTTCCCGTCTCTCTCCTTTGCCTTTTTCTTTGCCGTTGCGGGCGAGTCTATCGGCAGCACGAGCCCGTTTGACCCGACGTACATCGTGGACATGGACCCATACCCCTCCGCAGAATTGTCACGTGTACCGAAAAGCGTCCCGTTACTCGCACCGGCCGACTTGGACGACAAGGTAAGCGCGGCCAGGTCCGCGGCCTTCGCACCGCCATTTGCAGACGTAGGAGTGGGAGTAGGAGTAGTAGACACATCGGAAGTAGTGGCGGCAGTTGTGGTAGTTGTAGTAGTGGTAGCAGTCGTCGACCCGACCGGTGCCCCCGATAGACTCCTTAACGACGGAGCAGAGGTGACTATAGGCGTGCCCGGTACAACCGTCGACCGCACAGATGACGTTACCACGGGCGGCGACTGCTTCCCCTCGTCAAAACTCTCGATTATTGGGACGGGGGATCTCAATCCGGGGTGGCGCGCCCCACCCACACTCACTGAACGGCGGTCCTTCCTTGCAAACATGGCAGCGTCGCCGCTGTCACCGTCTCCTTCCTCATCCTCCTCATCTTCTTCCTCTGCAAACACGTGCAACGCAGGGCTCGACGCGCGAACAATCGACGGGCCGAACGTAAGTAGCTGTTGTTGTGCAGGAATCACTCTCACGACAGTCGCTGCCGCTCCCAATGGGTTCGCGGACGGGCTGTTAACGGACGGGCTATTAACGGACGCACTGTTTACCGACGAACTGAAATTGCTTGCGGCCAGCGATTCGCGGTCCCTGTCCCTGTCCTTATCGGCGGACTTTGGGCGCGGGCTCGGCAGGTTCGGCTGTTGGTGTTGCAGCGCCGCCTCCACTTCGCCCTGGTCAACGGGATGCACTTTGTTGCGGTTGTGCCATCGGCCGCCGGAGTTTGGGCGCGAGTTTTGTTCGCTGCCGCTTTCTGCCGACGACGACACGGAGGCAGGTCGTCCACGCGACAATTCGCCAGACAACGGACGCTCTGTGGTTGCTTTTGGTGTCTCAGACAACAACAACTGCTGCTGCTGTGAGAGAGCGAGCGGCGACCCCACTTTCGCACGCGAGGGATCCGACTCGGTAGTGACTGGCGGTCGGGGCTCGTCGCCATGTCCTGTCTGCGGAGACATTCCCTCTGCCTCTTCACGCTGCCCAACGATGATAACCTTCACAGACCCCGACGCCGACAGTCTCGGCGCCGTCGGCTTCGTCTCGTTCATTGCTGTGTGCGAGACGGATAGAGACTGTCTTGCCGACTCAGCCGCTGCCGCCGCCGATAAAGCGCGATCGATGGCGTCGGGTTTGGGCGACCGCGAAAAGACCACCGAAGCGTCAGGTTGAAACGACGGCGGGAGGGGCGGGTCGTGTCGTTCGTGCCCGTCTTCTTCCATGGCATGTCCGGCGAGAGGACTGGGCGCACTCTCCTGCCGCGACTTTTTCCGTCGCGCTTGCATTGCTTTCAGCCCGCCTTCACCGGCACTTCCGGGCAATTCGTTGCTGTCGTCCACGTGCCAACTCCGCGTCATCAGTTTTGGGGGGAGAACCTTTGAGACGTGGTGATGATTGTGGCCATGGTGACCGCCGTGCTTCCCGTGCCCCAAGTGCGCCTGTGAGTGGTGAATGTGGTGACCGCTTCCTCCCTCAATGTGAGTGAGATTGTTCTTCGAGGACACGTCCGCATTCACCCGCGACTGGTGGGGCGAATCGTCGTCACTCGTCACACTGTCATTGTCGGACACTGTCGAATCTCGACCGCCGATTGACTCCAAACCGGGTACTATCGCGCCGTCACTTACCGAATTTAGTATTGCCAGCCGCTCCCTGTGCAGCGCCGCCAACGCCTCGACGCTCATTTCGGGTGCCGTGTGATTGCGTTCATGGCCACTCCTGTCAGATACTGTTGCCCTACGCAGTGCCTTGTTCTGGGGGACAAGTGTGCGGTTCTTGCTGTCACCACCAACACCAACTCCTCCTCCTCCGACAAGCGACGTCGTCGAGGAAGTCGTCGAGTCGACTTCGCCGGCTGTCCGCGGACGGTCACCAGCCGCAGATTGACCCACGCTAAGGTTTCTCTTTATCTGTCCCCGAGAATTGGATTCCTTTCGTTGCGCCGCCGTGAGTCCTTGCGCAGAGGCGGGTTGAGAAAAAGAGCCTTTCTCGGCCTCCTCTCTCTTCTTCAGCAGCTGTTGCGCAAGAAGATAGTAAGTCGCGACGACGTGATCATATGCTCCATTCTCGAGCGCCGCAACGACGAGAGACCGTGGAATGTCGATTTCCGCAAGCTTACTCAGTATCAGCTCGTGCTCGTCCTTACTCAGACGAGCGAGATCAAGAACGCGACGCTGTGAGTTGGGCGCCTCCGTGCAGCCTTCATTCGTCCACGGGTGCTTCTTCAGGTCGGATATGGTCGCTCTCTTGTCGGCGTCGACGATGAGCATTTTGCGAATGAGGTCGGCGCAGGACTCGGACATGTGCTCCGGTATAGTAAACCGCGCCTCCATAATGTTGACGAGAGTTTCCGACTCATTTGATTCGTTAAAGGGTAGTTTGCCGGTGACCATTTGATAGAGGATTACACCCAGCGACCATATATCTGCCCCGGGGAGTGAGTGGGTAATGGTGTGAGTGTGTGTGTGTGCGTGTGTATGCGATTGTTATATTGGAGGGTGTTTGGGCGTGTGTTTTATGCGTGCGGGGAGAGAGAGTGTATGCGTGTGTGATAGGGAGAGGAGCGTCAGAGACGGATGCAGATATGCGCGCGGCATGGCATGCATGCATGGGATAAGAGTAACAGATTCTCTGATAATCCATCTACTATGTCATTCCATACGTCGTCCCTCACACTTAAGCACACAACAAGAGCAGCAACACTCACCAACAGAAGGCCCTTCATATGCATCCCCGAGTAAGATCTCCGGCGCAGTGTACGACATCGACCCGCACATTGTTTCCAATTTCTGGCCCGGTTTGTATGAAACACTGAACCCAAAATCGGTAATCTTAACGACGCCCTCACAGAACAAGAGGTTTTCCGGTTTGAGATCACGATGCACCACGTGAAGGCTGTGACAGTAGTCGATGGCCGACAGCACTTGCCGGAAAAGATCTCTCGCGGCGGGCTCGCTTAGCTTGCCCATCTCCGTAATATGCTCGAATAAATCGCCGCCGGTACCGAGTTCCATCATAATGTAGAGCTTCGTTGTTGTGTCGACAACCTCAAACAGTCGAATGATGTGCGGATGTTTCATAATCTTCATACATCGCACCTCCTGAAAGAGGTGTTTTCGCTCCATTTCGTTCAGTTTCGTTTTGTCGATGATCTTAACGGCCACCTTCTCCCCAGTAAACACGTGCTCAGCCATCTTCACAACCGCAAAGTGCCCGCGACCAAGATTATTTTTGAAGTCATACAACCCGACAAACTGCCCCTCGGCCTCCTTGAAGCTCGCTCGCTTGACCGGGCCGTGCGATGACGCATGATTCTGCTGCGGCTGTTGCGCCACCGACGACAGACTGCGATACCGATTTATGGCGACAATCTTTTCGCGCGCCGACGCACTTTCTTTTGTGTGGCACCCGCCCCCATCACCAGCGTCGGCGGCGTGGTGATGATGGGATGCCATATATTAACCGACTGGACGACGGCGGTCGTCCTTTCCGTCAGGCTCGAATAGTTAGTTAAGTTATGTTGGATGATGGGGACAAGGCCCCATACGCCCGCAATTAGCGGAGGACCGAAGCCGACGACTGCATTGCTGAGAGCCGCAACGAAACAGAGAATGAATCACTTGAATATATGCGCGCGCGTGTAAAGGTTACTAAACACGCGAGCGAATCAATGCTTCTTCGTAGTGGTTCGACTCTCTCAAGCGCAGAAAAAAAATCTTTCTCCGCACAAGATTCACCAACGTGTTGTTGCCATGCCTCGTGAAGCACGGTTAATAAAACCACTACTCCTCACAAAGAGCGTCCGAAACATAAGAATGTCGTAGAGAAAGCGGCAACCATCGATAAAGTTATACATACATCATGCGATGATTTTTAAAAAACAAGTCCGTTTAGCTTTTTTGCAACGAGAGAGTAGTGATGAGTTAAAACCAAAAAAAAAACTAATATAAGGACATCCTCCCAAAAAAGGAAATCGGGGTGGCTCATTAGTCGACACACTTTAATTTGAATTTTCATCCCTTGAATTCGGTCGAAATACGGACCGGATTTCTGGTCTTTTGCGGGCAGGGACCCCCGATGGTTTCCTTGGCGATCTCGCAGCCGTGACGAATCAGACTGAAACGCCGCTGTGCGACTGTCGGCCACAGACAACGGACAACGACGGCATGACACACTACTGTATGCACCCCCGCTTCCGTTTCAGTTCCCTGCAATAGTCCTCTGTGGTCACTACTAACTTGGTCGCTGCGCAGTTTGCTGTCCGTCGGACCGGTGCACTTTGTGACTGTTGTCACCACCGAGGTGTGTCTGTCTGTCCGCCTGCATGTTCTCTCTTCGACATGTTAAGGTCTGAAATTAATCCTACTTGTGGTGTCTTACGATAATTATGAAAACAATTTGAAAGCGCTTCTGCAAGCTAAGAAAAAGAACACAGTCAGAATGTAAAACACTTCGAAGGACTAAAACACTTCGAAGGACCATCGGGCTATGTAACTATCTGATTCAAACGAGTACTCTACCTTACTTCGAAATCCAAACTCGAGGTTGAAAATCAAAAGAAACTTCTGATGGCCCAGATTCAAAGCAATACATTTTTTAATTCACAACATTGTGCGCCTCAAACCGCTTGACTTCTTCGGTTGATCCAAGACAGACGGCGGACTTTTGGTCGAGATCCACGACTTGCACGGCTAGAACCGATCCCTTGCCATCACTGCTGCGACCTCCGGCGCACTCTGTGATGAGCGACATGGGAGCGACCTCGTACAGAAGCCTCAGCTTCAAGGGGGCGGCGGGTGAAGGAACGTTGCAAAACACGCCCTTGCCGGACGCATAAATGTGGTAGACGTCAGGCACCATTGCACCAGTGTAGCGGAGGGTGTACTTGTTTGTGATCCAATAATCCACAAGCGCTTTGTACCCGGCATTATCGGATGTCGCACGCAGGTTGCCGGGAGCGAAAATCTTTCCCTCGGAAATAGAAACACGGGCCTTTGTCACGATCCACCTAAATTCACAGGAAAAAAAAGGCGCCGATAGACAATTGTTGGCTTTCAGTAGCCCTCAAGCTTAGAGTGTAAAATTATCAAACACAGCCAACAAAGAGAGACAAATATGCCTTTCCAACTCACTTGCTCGAGTTGTGGTGGTGAGTAAACTCGATGGCCACGGCGGCGCCCGTCTTGCTAGACTCCTTCGGAATACCAAGCACAAGGGTATCGCGGGGTCCATACACAGAGATGGCGGCGCCAATCTGCTCGTTACACTTCCGACCCAGAAGAGAGCCCTGCGGCCACACTCCAAATATAGAGCCGACGGAGAAGTTCGCTCCAATAACAGATGAGCCATCGAGGGGATCAAAAGTGACCACGTGTCCCGCGGCGGATTTAAGAGGAACTTCTGTCGAGTTCTCCTCGCTCGCCGCGGCACTGACCACTCCCGACGCTTCGAGCGCGCTATACACAATCTTATCGGCAATTACATCGACCTTGAGCTGCTCGTCGCCAAATGTATTGGTTGTGCCAGTCTTCCCGACGCTCGCTGTGCGAATTGTCTCTGCAATCTCTGCGCAAGCGGTGGCGATGGCCTCGAACACTTTGCCGAGGGACTCGTCAGTGACGAGTGCTGCAAGGGCAGTCTTAATATCGTCTCCTTCGGCCATTGTGCAACAATACCAGTCCTGCGTTATAAGCGAGTTCAGATGTGTGCTTGTTGTGCTAATAGTTGCTTTGAAAATGCACAAATAAAACAAACAGTGTGTACAATTGCAACTCGTCTCGTCAGCCAGTTCACATTTTATCTGTCACGTGTTGTGTGGTAACCTGATCGAGGCCAAAATTGAAAATTGAGCTCGAAAAAAGAGTTTGTTTGCGAACTCCAATTTCAATTTAAAATGCCATGTCGAATGTCTGAAGCCAACCTTAGTATATGCACGTGACCAATTTCTTTGGAAGACAGTGATAATGTGTTACTATTAATAGATAATTGAGAGTCAGACATACGCCAAATTGCTGTGAAACGCTTCTTTTGGGCTTGTCGTGATGCGATAATGAGGAGTTTAAGTATGACACTGTTCCGCACGATGATCCCAGTGGGGCGCAACACGTGCAAGTGAGCTGGCAATCAATCAACCGAAGGGCTTCTTTCACTCACACACGCAACACACACACGCACACACACACACACACGCACACACGCACACGCCACATCACCTTCGCTTTGCAACAGTGTGCATTCGTGTTGGCTGGTTTGCTGCAAGAAGGAGAGTTCTCACAATTGATTCGAGCTCCACAGAAATTGAATTCAGAAGGTCGAACGTGCGTGACACTTTTGGCCTCACTTAGCTCGTTTTTTGTGTTTGCCTTCATGGCTGATCCTGTTAATATCGGCAAGTCGAAAAAGCGGGAATCCTCGCCAACGCCACACAACACTCCTGTGTTCAGTGCCATCCCAACCTCCGCCGCCACTAAGAAGAGCCCCGCCGCCGCAATCGCAGAGGAGGCAAATATGGGTGCGTGAACCTAATTGCAATTTTTTTGTGTGTATTTTGTGTGTGTTTTTTCCCTATTGTTTTCTTTTCTTTCTGTGTTCTGTCATCATGTATCAAATTGAAATTTTTTTTTGAATTTTATTATCCTTTGTGTGGTTCCTCTTTGGTAACGATCGTGCTTATCTTAACCATCAACTATTTTGTCTCGATATGTGTTGTATATATTGGGTGCGCAGATCAACAGAAGGTCACTGAGCTCCTCATGAGGAACCCGCACCTCCAGCAGGCACTCCAGGTGGGCATCTTTATGGCATTTTTTTTATGGTTGTTTTTTTTGGTTTGTGAAATAGTGGTTTGGATCAAGTGGATGTGAGTGGAGGACGTGACTTTGTATTGATCTGCGCATCAACTCCGAGAAAATGTTCAACAATTTAACAAACATTACAACACAACAACTGTTACTCACCATTCATCTTGCTTTGACAACTGTGATGTGTCTTTGTGTGTGCGCGCGTGTATGTGTATGTGTGTGGTGTGTGTGTGCGCGCAGAACAAGATGGCTGGCCTGATCGGCAGCTCATCTGGCTACGTCGAGTCGCTTCCCGCGGATGTCAAGCGCCGCGTCAACGCCCTCCGCAACCTCCAGGAGGAGCACGGCAAGGTCGATCTCGAGCTTCAGAAGGAGATTGCCGCCCTCGAGCGCAAGTTCCTCGAGAAGTTTGCGCCTCTGTACAAGAAGCGGTCTGATATCATCAACGGCAAGCACGAACCCAACGACGCCGAGGCTGAGCGCCCTGCCGACGAGGACGAGGACGACGAAGATGAGGTCGCTGTGAGTGTCGGTGATGATGATGATGACGATGATGATGATGATTTGTTTGTTTGTTTGTTGTTGTTGTTGTTGTTGTTTGACTGTAGTGTTGGCTGGTGCCTTCTTTTATCGTTGTCTTTGTATGCCTGGAGCCTTTTTGCATATGTCGCTTTATTTTGTTTTGTTTTTGGGTACTCTTTATGAATGGTTGCCGTCAACCTCTGACGTCTATTTCGATCTCCTTTCTCTTTCACTCTCACACTCTCCGTTGTGGTTTCTATTGCCTGCATCTCCATCGAATCCCCTGTGTACTTTGTGTGTGCCGCTGTCTCTATCTCTATCTCCGTCTCTGTTTGTATTCGCCCGTCTCATTGTGTAAAGGATCAACTGCAGGGCAAGGCTCGCATCACTGAGCTCGGTGAGGATGGCAAGGACGCCAAGCCCGAGGAGAAGGCTGTCGGTGGGTTGCGCTTGCAATATCACACACACACACACACACACAAAAAATTCGCGCGTTGAAATTTATTTTGCTTGCCGCTTGTCTTGTTACTTCCCCGCCCCCCC